>PVLC010004001.1:0-55721 GCA_004027655.1 Graphiurus murinus | reverse complement strand
ATTTTTTATATGTAGCTATTATGTAACTACCACCTAGGCTAAAATTTAAAATGTCTTAAAAGTGCTTATAAACTGTAAAAGCACTTTATAAAGTATTAAAATATGACATTTAAGCATACCCTTCTCCTAGCCCACCCTTTCCAAATCTACCTACTACCCCAATTCTGGGAGTTTCGTAATTTTTATCATTCTTATTGCAACTATCTTTCACAAGTAAAAAAAAAAAAGTAATTTTTCCATTGCCAAATCCAAGTCTACTTCTTACATATTTTTAAAACTAATCCCCTCTCTTCAATGCCTAAGTTTAGGTCCTCATCTTTACTCATCTCAAATATCCCAGGACCCTAATTCTTTTCTCTGCTTCTAGTCGATACAGATTGCTTTGTGAGGGAGAGAGAAAGAATGTCCCAATAGGAAAACATTTTCCCACCATCAAAAGTACATTAAATCAGGTTTATAGTATAAAAAACAAATCTGTTCTACAATTTTAAACAAAATGGTTTTTGTCCATCTTTTTTTTTTCTTTTTTCTTTTGATGATGGACTTCCCACAAAAAGACAACACTATTAAGTCCAAGTTATCTTCACGATAATTATTTGGTTATATTACACTTTTAGTCAGTCATACCTACTTCTCCTTCTCATAAATTCAACCACCTCCCATTAACAGAGTGATCTTTATTAAATGTTAGACTAAATGTGCATATGTCCTTGCAAACACCCTTCAGTGTTAGATCAGGTCCATGATTTCACGATCCTTATATAGCGAATAAAGTCCTTCATAATTAGTCCCTAGTAACAAATCTTTCTCTACTTCCTACGCCTGGGTCTTTGCACTTCTACAATACACCAATATTCTCTGAATATGCCAACTGTCACTTACTGCCATGACTGTGAATACTGTGTTGGGAGGGGGACTGAATAAAAGTAAGGAAACATTAGAAGTGTGCAGGAGGGCAGCGAGTAATTTTCTAAAAAGGGGGCATCCCCCAATTGCACTATCCCTCTGGATTATTCCAGTGTCCTCCCCCGGAGATATCACCAACCTTGGGAATCTATGGTCTAATCCAATCCTATTATTTTCTGCCTACATGATTTTCAAACCTCTCTCTTATACAATAAGGAATTCTTCTACAATTCAACACAATGAGGCAATCAGAGAAAGAAGAAACTTCTCAATAGTTTTCACTCAGTAATCTAGACCACTGAATCTGTTTTCTGGGGATTGAAGCCAGGGACACTCTATCTCTAAGCCATACCCCCAGTCTTATTTTATTTTGAAACAGGGTCTCACTAAATTGCTGAGGGCCTTACTAAGTTGCTATGGCTGTTCTCAAAAGTGTAATCTTACTGTCTCAGCCTCCCAAGTACTGGGATTACAGGATGTGCTACAATGCCCAGCCTGACCACTGAATCTTAAAAATCCACTGGAATAAAAATAAAAGTCATGTTGTTCTTTCACTAAAAAGTCAGGATGCACATTTGTAATCCCAGCTGCACAGGAGGCTGAAGCAAAAGGACCGCAAGTTCATCGAGCCTAGGCAACTTACTGAGACTGTCTCAAAAGAAAAATGAAAATAAAACAAAAAAAAATAAAGAGCTGCAGATGTAGCTCAGTGGGAGAGAGCACCCCTGGGTTCAATCCCTAGTACCACACACACAAAAGTAAAAGTTAGGCTGTACCTTCCCTCCAAAAAAACCAAAAAAGTTTATTCTGAGTAAATGGCATCTCATTTATCTGTATTATCTGACCATCTGCAGGTCTACCTATAAAGCTTTCCTTCTGTTAGTGTATAAAGAGGTTACCTTACCTGGTACCCCTTGTCTTTCTTCTTCCTACACCTGGAGAAACAACAACTTGGCACCATTATTGGTCTCTGCTTTAATAAGTTCAATCTTTTCCTCCAGGATAAAAATCCATGTGGCAAGAGGACTGAAATTTTTACATAACTAAACTGTTCATCTCTCAACTGTCACTTAGAATTCTGACTGATGGATAGGAAGGGGTTAAAGAAAAACACAAGTGAAACTAAAATCATAATAATCTTTAACCCTCTTACGAAAAACAGTAATAAGAAATGATTAAAGAAAAGGCAAAAAAAAAAGGTAAGCATTTTGGTCCACCAAGATGAAAGTAGCAACTTCAACCAAATTATGTATCAGTCACATGCTTTCTAGATTTTTTTTTTTAATTTCAGAACTAGAAGAACAATTCTAAGAATTATCCAACATTAGATCTTAAATTAATACCACAAAATGAGTTTCCCCTAATCAAAAAATGTGGCTCTGAAATTTGTTATAAGATAAAAATTCATCTCATTCTAAAAGATGTCATTTTAACAGAACATCTTAAAAGTATATAGAAACATTATAATAGAAGGCTGATTCGCCAGGCATGGTGGCGCACGCTTGTAATACCAGCATTCGGAAGGCTGAGACCGGAGGATCCGGGTTCACGGCCAGCCTCAGCTACCTAGTGAGGCCCTCCGCAACTTAGTGAGACCTGGTTTCAAAATAAAGAATAAAAAATAGAGCTGGGGGTATAGCTCGAAGATAGAACGGCCCTGAGTTCAATTTGCAGTACCGCAAAAAAAAAAAAAAAAAAAGGCTAAGTCAATAAACGTAAATAAGAGAATTTTTAAAAATATATTAATTTTGCTAGGCATGGTGGTACACACTTGTAATCCCAGTATTTGGGAGACTGAGACAGGAGGATCACAGGTTTGTGGCCAGCCTCAGCAACTTGGTGAGAACCTGTTTCAAAATAAAGGAATAAAATAGGGCTAGAGGTGTATCTTGGAAGTAGAATGCCCCTGGGTTTCACCCGCAGTACCACCATATATATATATATATATTAATTTCCACAAATGTGATAAGAAATCTTACATAAGATGTTAAAAATGGTACTTATGAATGCTGTCATACTGTCATAAAGGAAAATGAAAATTTAAGGCTTGTCTTGTAATGAGGAAAAATGTAAAGGTAGCCAGGCTTGGTGTTGTACACTTGTGATCCCCGTACTTGGGAGGCTGAGACAGGATTGCAGGTTCAAGGCCAGCCTCAGCAACCTAGACACTGTTTCAAAATCAAAAATAAAATAGGACTGGAGATGTAGCTCAGAGGTAGAATGCCCCTGGGTTCGATTCCCAGTACACTAAAAAAATTAAAAAATAAAAAAGAGAAGTTTAAAGGTTTTAAAGATTCAGGTTTTCTGTCTAAATGGAGGGTAGAGGTTGCCAGCACCTAGATACTATTAGAATACTGGAATTCTAGAACAAACTGAGAAATTTCTAGACATTTGTATCACAATTTTAGAAAGTTTAAAACTTTAACCTTTTAAAATAGATGTTTCAAAATCTGTCGCAACAAACAAAAACTATATTCTGCTTTTAAGAATCAACACCCAGAAACATATATTTTATCTAACCCACCAATGTTTTATCTTCAGACAGATATTTTAACACTAACAGTTAAAAATAGTGTCAATTAAATTATAACTAGAGACTGTATGATAAATGCAGATTTCAGAGATGGTAAATGGGGGGAGGTGTCTTATAAGTTATGGAATATCATATCATTCATAAGCTATACCACAACAAAAGGAAATTAGATTTAAGACTTAAATACAATTTAAACTAACTGCCCTTCAACATTTTTTCCTCTATTACCTTATTTCCAAGGGTAAAGCATATACTAAGTAATAGATTATGCAAAGCACTTAATTATCATAAGAGGAAGGATTACAAATGAGTTATTTGACAAACATGTTAAGAAAATACTTCCAGTGGCGCTCGCTTGTAATCCCAGCATTCGGGAGGCTGAGATCGGAGGATCCGGGTTCGCAGTCAGCCTCAGCTATCTAGTGAGGCACTCTGCAACTTAGTGAGACTCGGTTTCAAAATAAAGAATAAAAAATAGGGCTGGGGGTATAGCTCGGAGGTAGAATGCCCCTGAGTTCAATCCCCAGTACTGCAAAAAAAAAAAAAAAAGAAAAGAAAATACTTCCAATGGCATAGCTACTTACATCAATTCAATACTTAAACATGAATTATATAAATCAAAAGAATATATGGATCTGCTAAAGTGCTACTGTTCTCAATAGTTTACATTTCAGCTTTTAATAAAAACACATTCCAAAAACATACTATTAGGGAAACATGCATAACTCCTAATGTGTCATCTAATATCAAAAGTTTACAGATTATTTTCTAAATGGTAATTTGAAGAACTGTGTAAGAGAAAAACATGAAAGCAACATTTAGGGAAAGCTAGAGAACAGACACCATTATCTCTTGGGCAGTGCTTATTTATTCAAAGCTGCTATACTTTGTTTTGTTGTTTTATTTTCAGACAGGTTTCTTTAAATTGCTGAGGCTAGCCTCCAACTTATGATCCTTCTGCCTTAGCCTGTCAAGTAGCTGGGATTATACATATAGCACCACCACATCCGGCAAAGCTGCTATAGTTTTAATGGCTTATATAAATAAAGAAAGTGATGATACTGGGGGTGGGGATGAAATGGAAAAAAATAAATATTCTAAGAGAAAGAAATGAAGGTTTAGATGCCTGCTATATGCAAACCACTAGATTAACAAGTATATACAAGCTTTTCCCCTTAAATGTAACAAATTCGTGACATAAGTGTAATCCCAGCATGAAAGACTTGGAATAAGAAGTGTCAGAAATATTAATGCAATGTGATAAATATCACTCTGCTTTTCAGTGCTGGTAGTAGGTTTCATACACATTCTTTTTTCAATAAACCACACTACCCAGAAGAAAAGCTGAAGATCCAAAAAAGTAAGACAGAACTTTTTCCCTATTACTTTTTTTTTTGAAAGTACATATGAGCAAATTACCATTAGTTTCATCTCACAGAAGAAAAATTTTTTCTTTAAAAACTTGACAAGCACAAGATAAATAGAAATGCAATTAAAAGATGTATCTAAGTTAAGCAAAATTTCTCAGTGAGTTAGCTACTAATTAAGAAGAATCAGACTTTAGTATATATTGAGTATTTCTACCTTAAAGTTCACGAAAAACCTTACCTGTTCGGAAACAAGAGTCTGTAACTTCTGAACTTCTAATTTTAATGCTTTGTTTTGGTCACTTAGAATCTAGAAGAAAGTATCTCAATTTACTAAGTTTTTTTTTTGTTTTTTTTTTTTAAGAAAAAAAAAAGGTAATGAAGAAATTGAGAATTTTTTCAATCAACCCTTATTATTGCTTTAAGTACTCAGTGACAGGTGAATTACATACTGACGTAAAAATTCAGATCTCACTGGACAGAGATGCACTCTGGCAATCAGATACTCAAATTGGCAGGCCATGACCAGAGATGAGCACTATACCAACAGTTGAGACAGATAAACAGTCACAAATATAAAATACCTGATAAAAACTACTGAGGAAATGCTGAGCCAAAATAAATCTCAAATGTCTATCATAAAAATAGGTAAAACAGAATGTAGGCCAGAAGACTATGATAAAATTCACTATCTGCATAAGTCCCTAGAAATAAACTACAAAAACATTGTTGCAGAGCGACTTCATATAAAAAGTACTTCTAGACTCACTCCAAATGAAAATTATATAAAGCTGTTCTAAGAAAGCTGAGTATATAAATTTAATCACAAACCTTAAATTCTTCCACTTTGTTCGAAATTTCACACTGCAGCTGCTCTTCAAGTAATCTTATTTTATCATCCTTAACATGAATACTAAAAAAAAGCATCAATTGAAAATATTTTATACATTCAGAAAGTTTACATAAACTATGTGCACAAGTATAAATTACAAGCAACAATATTTTCTGCAACAATTATACTTGAACATAAATGTATGAATGTCTCTACATACAACAATATTTTAATCACCTTTTTTGCATCTTCTCTAATTCATGTGCTGCTGCAGCCTGTGTTTGGAATAAAATGAGAATTTTATCATTTCTCAGGAAGCACTCAAGACTATTTTTACATGTTAAAAGTTTTATTTTCAGCCAGGCGTGGTGGTGCACGCTTGTAATCCCAGCATTCGGGAGGCTGAGACTGGAGGATCCCAGTTCGAGGCCCTCCTCAGCTACCTAGTGAGGCACTCCGCAACTTAGCGAGACCCTGTTTCAAAGTAAAGAATAAAAAATAGGGCTGGGGGTATAGCTGGGAGGTAGAATGCCCCTGAGTTCAATGCTAGTACTGAAAAAAAAAAAAGTTTTATTTTCATATATTTGGAGTAAAGTTATAGCAATAGCATACATTTCTATGTTTTACTGTCCATTGTTTTTCATTTCTCATTTGTCAACTTTTAGCCTAATGAAGAATTTGTTCTTCTTAAATGGCAGATGGCTTAAACAAGATAGTACATTAAGACTGTTTTAACTGACTCCTCTGATACTTCAGAAATGATCAATTCATTGGATTAAACATTAATTTCAGCATGAAATAGTAACATCTAAGTAGGTCATAGAGAGGAGGCTTTCACCAACATATCACATAGTCAAATGCCAAGTTACCATTATATTTTCAATGAAAATAAGAATAGACAAATTAAAATTCTAAGGTAAATGCTCAAAAGCAATAAAGATCCACCTGCTCATTTGCCAGGGCCTGTAATTTCTGTACTTCAGCTTTCAATAGGAAATTCATATTCTGTATATCCTAAAGCAAGGGAAAAAAGGTATTAGAAATATTTTACATAATTAACTTTAAAGTTTATAAGACATCTGTTCTACCTAAGAGTTAAGCAAAGGTCTCAAATTACAAATTTCCTAAACCAGAAAGAAAAGCTATCAATTACTATTATTTAGATATCAATTACTATTATTCCCAAGCAAATTGCTATGAATTATATCAAGTAAAGCACTGAATTATTCCTTATAGAGTTAAAGTGGATTTTATAATTTAAAAAAGAGACACTTTCCAAATGAGTTCCAGAATATATACTATACTTCATATAAACTCATATGTATGATAAGGATGAGGATAATTCAATTTTGAGTTCTACAGAATATTGCAGCCATTTATAAGAATTACTATACCTTAAGTTCCTCTTCTTTACTTGTTAAATGATCATGTTCATTTGCTAAAGAATCTTCAGTCTGTTTTATCTGTTTGTCTTTTTCTGCAATCCTTTAAAAAACATATGTATATTCAATAAACATTTAAAAGTCATATCTATCACAAATCAAAGAATTAAAAGTCTTAAATATGGTTATGCTCACATAAGCAGTTTCCTTTCATTTCTATAGTCCCTTTTGAGTTTACTAATAATTGTCATAGGTGTTACTCTAACTCCTTAAAATATAAACCCCTATTTTAAAACTCAATGTGAAAGAAGCTAATTAATTTGCTCAGGCTCACAAATCTGGAAATGTCAAACCAGATTTCAGGTCTTCTGAACTCAAGTAATCTATACAAGAGAACACAGAACTTTGTATTGAGCACACTACCAATTATCTAGACACAGAGTAGCTACAACTACTGATTAGACACAAAAACTAATTTTCTTGCACTACTCTCAAAACACAATCACCTCTTCCATATAATTGCCCCCAAATGAAGAAACAATCCCCCAATTCTTTTTAATGATGAAGATATAAAAGCAGAAAGAGAAATGTTTAGGGACCCAACACACTAAATGAAAGGGGGGGGGCCAAAAAATGTTGCTCCAAATCTAGTTCAGAGTATTTCCAAACAGATCAGAACATAAAGTTAATTATAAGTATTGTATCTAATAAGCATAAGTTAGTGATGACTAAACAATTGAAAGAGAAGAGTGGAAAGGCAGGCTTACACTTTATGCAATTCTTCTGCTAGAACTGAAGCGGAGGTCTAAGAAAGAAAAACACTGTCAACATAAAAGTATACAAGAAAACACATAAAAGCTGTATGAAAATCACAACAGAGTTTTTACCCTGTGAGAAATTAATGTATACAGAATAGTTAAAGAAGTATCTGGGCCATGATTAATGTTCAATAAAGAATAACTATCATTCTGAAGGCAAGTTTGATTACCAAAAGCCAGTGTTGTCAGGGAATTACATATCATAAGACATTTAGAATAAAACAAGTTGGCAGGCCTGAAAACTACACAATTAACAAGCAACAAAAACATAAGAAAAACAGCAACAAAGGCCATATTTCATCCTTGTACTTCTTTTTCCTTAGTATCAACTTTCAATATGATTTACTTCATGATTAAAGATAATTAAGCAGAGCCAGGTATGGTAGCACACACCTATAATCCCAGTATTTGGGAAGCTAAGATAGGCGGATCACAGGTTCAAGGCCAGCCTCAGCAACTTAATGAGACCCTGTTTCAAAATAAAAAATGAAATAGAACTGAAGATGTAACTCGAAGGTACAATGCCCCTGGTTTCAATCCCCAGTACTCACCCCTTCCCCCTAAAAAAGCAGTTTAGTAATACGCATGCTCACCTTTACTTTTTTTTGCAGTACTGGGGATTGAACCCAGAAGCTACACCCCCAGCCCTATTTTTTATTATTTATTTTGAAACAGAGTCTCACTAACTTGCAGAGGGCCTCACTAAGTAGCTGAGGCTGGTCGCAAACTCAGATCCTCCTGTCTCAGCCTGCCAAGTACTGAGATTGCAGGCATGCGCCACCACACCCGGCCTTCATCTTTACTTTTTAAAAGGTATTATAATATTCTCTAAGTATTTACTTTCTGATAAATTTTCTATAGCTACCTCTCAATTGATAACTAAAGATCTCAATCTAATTTGAGTTAATTCACAAATACCTATATAACTATGCTGCTTTTCCTATACTGAATAATTCTTCCCCAATTAATTTTAGATTAGTTTCTACGAAGAAAGCAGTTAGGAGGAAAAAAATATTTACATGAGCAAAGCTTTTGAAATTTGAACTCATCTGTATTCTAAAAAGTTTGGACCTGAGCATGGTAGCGCACACTTGCTACAAACAAATTTTAGGATTTTTCAACTGAAATTTAAATTTAGAGAATCTGTATTACAAAAACAATTACAAGTTTTCACTCTTTTTCCTTAATGTTATAGTACTTATATTCTGAAAGCTATCTACCAATCAGTGTCATGTCAAAGAAAAATGTTGTCTTAAAACACCATTTTTAAAACTTTGGAAAGTTTATCACTATCTATACTGAAGTATGTACTCCCTCCCCTCAATCCCTTCCAGACTCTCAAGGGATTGAACCCAGGGACATTCTACCTCCAAGCTACACCCCCAGTCCTATTTTAATTCTTTATTTTGAAACAGGGTCTCACTAAGTTGCAGAGGGCTTCACTAAGTAGCTGAGGCTGTGATTTCCCTGTCTCAGCCTCCCAAATACTGGAATTAAAAGTGTGTACCACCACTCCCAGCTATAGTATGAATTTTAAACTGACTCTCTGCAAAATAACCAAGAACTATGATTAACAAACTGCCTCACCTCCTTGCGCCTATGGATATATGAGGATTTTGTGCAGTTACTATTTTGTCAACACCTTTAATACATAAACCACTATTCTAGACATCATTTGGCCAATTGTTCCTGTTTTATGATAGCACTGGGGGCATTTTTTCCTCATATGCTAAGATCTCCTAATGCCCTCCTTTCCTATTAGTTGATGGATTTCTTGGTGTACATAATTATCAGTGTCTGGCACTCAGGATCACAATTTGCTGATTCAACTACTAATGGGGCACCCAGCACTCAACAGGCACTCAGATGATTGCCTGGATGGCCTGGGAGCTATTATTAATGATTAGCAATAAAAAAACACCATTACCTGGGCTGCCATTTGGGAATGAAATTGTTGAATTTGAGCTTTCAAAGCCTCATTCTGCTCCAAAATATCCTTTAGCAAACAAAAACAAAGGAAAAAGTATACTATTAATATATATCCCAATGTATGTGAACATAATGATTTATAGATTCTCTGTTCATTTTTTAAAAAGGCATTTTTAGATTCTAAAAGGTATTATTAAAAATAAGGATTAGGCATTCTATTCTGAGTTAATTTGTGAGGTAGAAATTACAGACATGTTATACTATTCCTAAGGAGCCTCAGACTATTGATAAGCACATCTTCAAACACAACAAATTTTAAGTATTCACCGACACTCTGGAATTAGAATAAGGTACATCTTGCTTTCCTTTCTAGACACACATATCCAATTTTTTATTTCTTTTTTTTTTTTAAGAAGGAAAAATAGATACCTGAACTTGCATTTGTAGAGATTCTTCTTTGTTCACCCTTTTTTGCTCCGATTCCATTAACTGCATTAGTCTTTGCTCCAACTGTTGTTTTGACACCAAGGTATCTGTAAGCTTACTATGCAAACTCTGTACCTCATTTTCTTTGGCCACAAATTTACTCTGTAAATCTAAAAGAAAACATTGCACATTGAATAAGCCTCTTCTTTTGCTGAGTTCATCATCTTTAGTATAGGCATGATGTCCTCTAAAAAACTTCCTCAAACCTCTCCCACTTCCCTTCCTGCACACTCCAGCAAGTAGTTTATCACAACTGTCCCACTGTATTAACTCATTTCTTGTCCTGGAATTAGCTTTGTGATATCAGAAACTGCCTTTATAATCAGAGCTGTACCCAAGTTTTGGCACACCGTGCATACTAAAAAAATGTATCAAGTGAATGGTATATTTTAAAAACTTATATCATGTCTTAAAAGCATTCTTTATTTCCCTAAAGATACTTTAGTAAAGGTATTTTAATGAATTTCTTATAAATTCTCTCAACTCCACTACCTGGAAATACCCTGTACTCTGCTACACAAAAAAAAATGCTGAGAAATCTATTATCTGAAGACTGACAAGTGCCCTGATTTGGAACAAGGATGTCCACTATCACCTCTTCTGGTCAATATAGTACTTGAGACTCTAGCCAGAGCTATAAGGCAAGAGAAGGAAATCAAAGGGGTAAAAATAGGGAAAGAAGAACTAAAACTATCCCTATTTGCAGATGACAGGATATTATACTTAGAAGACCCAACAAACTCAACCAAAAAACTTATAGAACTGATTAACAAATTCAGCAAAGTATCTGGATACAAATCCTAAAAAATCAGAAGCTTTTCTGTATGCCAAGCATAAATCCACTGAAAAAGAAATCCAGAAAACAATTCCACTCACAATAACACCCCGAAAAATAAAATACTTAGGGATAAACCTAACCAAGGAGGTAAAAGACCTCTATAAGGAAAACTATAAAAAGTTGAAGAAAGAAATCGATAAAGACCTTAGAAGATGGAAGGATCTACCATGCTCTTGGATAGGCAGAATAAATATCATCAAAATGGCCATCCTCCCAAAACTGATCTACAGATTCAATGCAATACCCATGAAATTACCAAGGGCCCTCCTCACAGACATAGAAAAATCAGTCCTTAAATTCATCTGGAAAAACAAAAAGCCCAGGATAGCCAAAGTAGTTCTTAGCAACAAGAACCACGCAGGAGGTATCACAATTCCTGACTTCAAACTCTACTACAAAGCCACAGTAATAAAAACAGCATGGTATTGGCACAAAAACAGACACATAGACCAATGGAGCAGAATAGAAGTTTCAGAAACAGACCTGCGTGCTTACAGTCAACTGATCTTTGACAAAGGAGCCAAAAATATACACTGGAAAAAGGATAGCCTCTTTAACAAATGGTGTTGGCAAAACTGGTTAACCATATGCAGGAAAATGGAAATAAACCCCTCTTTCTCACCCTGCACAAGAGTCAACTCAAGGTGGATCAAAGACCTGAAAGTCAGGCCAGAGACCTTGCAGCTACTTGAAGAGGGCATAGGACCAACACTTCATTCAACACATAGGCACAGGTAAAAAACTTTCTCAACAAGACCTCAAAAGCACAAGCAACTCAAAGGAAGATCAATATATGGGATTGCATTCAACTGAAGAGCTTCTGTGCAGAAACAGCCTACAGAGTGGGAGAAGATTTTTGCCAGTTACTCTACAGATAGGGGTCTAATATCTAGGATATACAAAGAACTCAAGAAAATCACAGGCAAGAAAACAAATAAACCAATCAAAAAATGGGAAAAGGATCTAAATAGACACTTCACAAAAGAAGAAATACAAATGGAAAATAAATGTATGAGGAAATGTTCCACATCATTAGCAATCAGAGAGATGCAAATCAAAACTACCTTGAGATTTCACCTAACTCCAATCAGAATGGCAAGCATAAAAAACACGAACAACAACTGCTGGTGAGGATGTGGAGAAGTGGGAACACTACTACATTGTTGGTAGGACTGCAAACTAGTGCAACCACTTTGGAAAACAGTATGGAGGATCCTCAGACGAATGGGAATGAACCTACCATATGATCCAGCAATACCACTTCTGGGTATCTACCCAAAGGAATAGAAACCAAACTACCAGACTGACGCATGTGTATCTATATTTATAGCTGCACAATTCACAATAGCCAAACTATGGAAGCAGCCAAGATGTCCATCCACAGATGAATGGATTACAAAACTATGGGATATGTACACAATGGAATTTTACTCAGCCATAAAGAACAAAATCATGTTCTGGAAAACATTATGTTAAGTGAGATTAGCCAGTCACAAAGAGTAAAGAAGCATATGTTCTCCCTAATATGCGGATGCTAGGGAGAAGATGGGGCATAAGAGGGTCTCCAGATGGAAAAGGAGAGACCCTCGATAAACAAAGAAGTTGATTTAACCGAAGGGGATAGATGGGAGGCGGGGGGTTACACCCGAAAGTACATCAAGGTTACTCACTAAACCGAACTGAGATGGAGGGAGGGCGAGGGAGCGGGGTGGGAATCTAGGGAAGGGATCAAATGAGAAATGTGGGCATATATGTCGTTATTAATTTGTACCTAACATAGATGTATGCTTACAACGCACAAATAAAAAAATAAAATAAAATAAAATGACAAATGAATTTTCTGTCCACTTCTTTTTAGAAATAACCCCAAACAACGGAAAAATGAGAGACAAACACAAACTACATCCAAATCATGATAAATGAAAATAAGGTGAATGCAGAGATGATCACAAACTTAGCAGAGAAGGGGAAGGAGGAAATACTCCAAAATCAAGAAAGAATAATGACAAGATACTAAGGTATCATGAGAGTTGCCTCCCTATCCCTTTCTAAAACAAGTTAGTATGGAAGGAGGAGAATACCAGTATGATGAATAGAAAGACAATGGATATAGTAGAGTGTGGTGGCACACGCCTGGAATTCCAATATTTGGGAGGCTAAGACAGGAGTATCACAAGTTCGAGGAGAGCCTCCTCAAGTAGGTGAGACTTCCATCAACCTAAAAAGACCCTGTTTGAAAACAGAAATAAAAATAGGGCTGGGGATGTCACTTGGAGGTAAAATGTTCCTGGGTTCAATCCCCAGTACCACAAAAGAGAAAAAAGATAATGCATAGAAGAGAAAATGTTTGTTCATGTGTATGTGTGTCTGTTTTAAGAAAGGTGAGATATCACTTCTATAAGAAGACACTAATAATAATACAAATCAAAAGAAAACACATGAAAATTAAATGTTTTAGTCATATTTGGAGAACTCTTCTTATTACAAAGGTAAAAACATTGAATTAATGCCTTCTAAATTTTTTGAAGATTATTCCCAAACTAGAACTTGACATTCAAGCTACCAATCAAGTATTAAGGTATAAAAAGACATTCTCAGATACATAATGACTCCACCAATGTACTTAAAGCATATTCTCATGCAGCTTCTAAAAGATATGTTTACAACATGAAGAAAGCAAGCAAGAAAGACAGCAACAACATAGAATCCACAAAAAAAAAAGGGGTAGAGAGACAAAAGGAAGCCTCAGAAAAGATAGCGATGGAGCCAACCTAGAAAACAAGTACTACAGCAAGAAGAATCCAGGAGGGCATTGCCAATTATAAATGACAGATTCTCAGTCTAGTATCTAATTATGTTGAAAGGCAGCAAGTTTGGGGAGTGGATTAAGGAAAGTTTAAGCTTTGAGAAGATTTTAAACAATAAAACAGAAGATCAAGCCAGTGGAAAAATAAAACAATAATTAGCCTCAGGAAACAGCTGTTCAAGAAAAGATTCAGTTTTAAAATATATCTTGAATTAGCATTCCATTATACACAGCAATAATGATTCAAACAATGAATACTGACATAATAAAAAATATGCATAACCATATTAAGACTATTAAGAGACAGGTGGAAGAATGATTTGGCAGTTAAGTCTTCATTTTCTATAAAAGGAAGTCAAATGTCTACCAAGAAACAGTAACGTATGTATTGACATGTTTGCTTAGAAACCTGAAGTAAAACACAAAGTGAAAGGTGAAAGCTCAAAGTGATTGCTTCCATTAAAGTTTTGCTATCTATAGACATACAGTTTATATTTACAATCATTTTAGGAAGATTTCTGTGCTTCACTGGTGAAATATAAAATATTTAAAAATAAATGAATGTCTCTTGACAAAAATACTAACTTTGTATAAAAAGAAACACTTTCTTGAAGTATCTTGTGTACATTTAGATATAGAACGGGGGTGGGGGGAGTGGGGGAGGTGGAGTATTCTGAGTAAGTAAGAATCAGAAGAAACCAAAGCTCTAATGAGCCAAAATTCTATCTATCCCACTAATTGGAACTAGAGGCTAGCTAGCTCCCTCTTTTATAAGAGAAAGGAGTAGTGGAGACATAAACAGCATACATAATACAGGCTCTAATATCTCCCAGATGGATCCATCAAATTGTAAATAAATGAGTAGTAAAAGCGTGTATTAAGTAGACCATTTCAATTAAGCTACTTGGAATAGTAGTGCTCTCGCTATTTTTCTCTTCATAACATAGGAAGTGAGTCTTAGAAACAAAAACAACAACAAAAATTAAATGAAGAGTTAATGAAAGAAACAAAAGGAAAAACAACACAAGAAAAAACACCCACAAGCCGGGCATGGTGGCGCACGCTTGTAATCCCAGCATTCGGGAGGCTGAGACCAGAGGATCCGGGTTCGCGGCCAGCCTCAGCTACCTAGTGAGGCACTCCGCAACTTAGTGAGACTCGGTTTCAAAATTAAGAATAAAAAAAATAAGGCTGGGGGTGTAGCTCGGAGGTAGAATGCCTCTGAGTTCAATCCCCAGTAACAAAAAAAAAGAAAAAACACCCACAGCTAGGTTCTCATCACCCATCATGTGCTATAATTCTGCCTACAAAATAATGCTTCAGGCAAACCTAAAAGACTGCTTCACTATTATGGTGAACTACATTATGATGTGAGACTACAATACACCAATAAAAAGATTTTTTTGTTTTTGTTTTTTTGTTTTGTTTTGTGGTACTGAGGGCTGAAGCCAGGGGCATTCTACCTCTGAGCCACATCCTCAGCCCTATTTTTTTTTTTTTTTTTATTCTTTATTTTGAAACAATGTCTCACTAAGTTGCAGAGGGCCTCACTAAGTAGCTGAGGCTGGCCGAGAACCCAGATCCTCCAGTTTCAGCCTCCCAAGTACTGGGTTTACCAAGTGTGTACCACCACACCCGGCTTGCAATAAAAAGTATTTTAAAAAATAAAAATAAAATCATTTGAAAACTTTAAATAAATAAAACCCTAATAAATGTCAAAGAAATGAAGATAAACTGAAAGGGCAAACCCTATTTTTCTTGAGCTACAAACCAAAATGTCAAATTATACTTTCTTCACAGATGGAGAAAGGAGAAAATTCTAACCAAAATTATACGCGGTTTACTTAAATGCCTCTTCCCTTTCCCTTACCCTGCTGTGCTGCCTCGTGCTCTGCTGTTCTCTTCCTGATGTAGCTTTGAACTTCTTCCCATCTTCTCTCAGCTTCTTGTAGTTGAACCTTGATATTTAAAAGGGGAGAAAGGAAAAAATAAAAAAAAGGTGAGAAAGAATTAATCAATACAAACATAAGATTTCACTATAGAAAAAGAAAAGTGCATGCTCTACCTATACTGTTGTGTCATACATCTGCTTAACATTAGTCTCCTATATTTTAGCAAGATAGACAGACATGCACAGTCTGATGGCGATTTATCAGTCACTGCCATTCTATTCTCTAATACAGAAGATTAGCAAAGTATAGATTATTTCAGAAACTCAATATTTAAATTGTTGGTTAAAGATGACTACTACTATGCACATATCTGGTCCACTTAGCTATGACCTGTTTTCCATTAATCTTTCTTCAGCTGATGAGCTTCAAAAAGACAATGATATTTTTATTGCTAAATCTCAATAAATACCTAAAATTCACATTTTGAGGTATACACATCATACAACACTCCAATTATGACAGTAATCTTTAACATCATTTATCTATCCTTATCTATAGAGAACATATTTCTGTATCTATAAGTGCCAGCTACAAATCCACCAGAAGAACCAGTCTTAAATAAAAGAAAGGACATTTATATTAATCTCACACAGGATACAAGAAAATTTCAAGAAAAATACGTGCACTTTTCCACCCTCAATTACTATTCTCAGTCTTTTTGTAAATCCCTACTACTTTGGAATTCATCTCAAGATATGACTGTGTCTGTGATCTAGGTGGGAATCTATCTAATACAGTGAGAATGCACTGAATTTATGCAAACTGAACTACACTATCAACAAATCCCCTCTCAAAGGGTAGAAGAGAAGAAGAGACAATTCTCATCATTCCACTCAATATGAGTATGTTCTGGACTGAAGATGAGAGAAATGAATCTGCTCCTTGTTCAGTCAGCCTGAGGAACCCCAGCCATCTCTTCACAGTATGAGTATCTCAAGGTACTAAGTACCATTCTGATGTCTGAAGACACAGTATGTGATTTCTGTACACCATGGCTCGAGTTAAGTGAAGCCAACTTGGTCTTGTGCTCAGGCAAAGGGAAAAAAAAATCTATTCCAAAAAAAAACAGGTTCAACGAAAAATAGGTTCTACTGAACTTACTGAGAAAATCCAAGTTACAGATGATAAAAGTGCAAATGAAGTCACTGGAACAGTACTTAAGTGTTATGCTCAGGCAAAGGGGGGAAAAAAATCTATTCCAAAGAAAAACAGGCTGAAAGAAAAATAAGTTCTACTGAACTTTCTGAGAAAACTCAAGTTATGGATGACAAAGTGATGTTAGAGATAACTTTATTTTTGTTTTGTTTATTCCAGTACTGGAGATCCAACCCAGAGGTGCTATACCACTGAGCTACATCCCATCCCTTTTTAATTTTCATTTTAAGACAGAGTCTTGCTAAGCTGCCCAGGCTGACCTTGAACTTGCAATCCTCCTACCTTAGCCTCTGGAGTAACTGGGATTATGCTTGGATACCACATGATTTTTATCCAGCTAAGTACATGATTTTTGTCATACACATGTAGACCCAAAACCCTACATAAAATGAAATTCTAATACTCTTTTAATCTGTTAATCAGCTCATTTCATTTCCCCTATGTTCTGTATAAGCAGGACACTTAAGATTATGGGTCTCATAGAGCCTCAAACTATATTTCTCAACCCTCTCTACACATTTAGGTGATTAAGTTAAATATCTACATTATCCATGAAATGACAAACAATGACAGTGTATCACCTTCAACTGAGTAACTGCTTGCTCAGCATTCTTCTTTTGGACTTCTTCTTGCTGTAGTTTTCCTGTTTTCTCAGTCAGCTCATTCACCAACCTAGCATAATCCTGGCGTAGCTTATTTAGTTCTGCAGACTGCCTGAAAACAGCAACTGGATTAGGAACCTTCCATTATTACAAACACATATAAAGAATAAATACAACGTAAGTTGGTTTTACTAAGCTAGTAATTCTGTTTATAACCAAATGAAAAAGGAACACAAGTGTTCCTACTAAAAATGAAGTTCAATTGAATATAATCCCTAAATATTCCTACTAACAATTATACAAGTTCTAAAATCACCTCACTCTAAAGTATCAATAAAAATGGATAACTACAAACTCATAAGCATGAATTGACAGTATCTCCCTCAAACTGGACTCTGAAAACCAATTAAAATCAACCACTCAGAGCGCTTACTCTGTGCAAACATGCTACTAGTCTCTCTAGGGTACTATTTCTCAAAGAATGGCCCCACAATCAACTACATCCTATCACTAGGATTCCTATCACTAAGAATGTCTTCATATGCAGATTCCTGAGCACCACATTAGGGTTACTGGATCACCCTCTTTTAGGAGTAGAACTCAAGAATATACTTGTTTAATTAGCATACCAGGTGCTAATCAGAATAAGAACTACTATAATATGGGATAGACTGTTTAAAACTTGCAAATTCAGTTTCCTAAGTTTGTAGACTGTTCTACACTGATTCTTATAATTATACAATTTATATATAAGTATACTCATATAAACATAATACAAAAATATTATATCTAATGTATAAATATATAGTTTATATATAACTAAAGTTCTTCAAACAGCAAGAGTATTGTTTTTGAAAAGCAACTCAATTTTAGAAGCAAATATAGAAAACAAAAGTCTAACCAATTACTGCCAAAAAACACAATTTTGATTATTCAAAAAAATATTCTACCACTTAGTTAAAAATAAAGCATTTGGAAACATACTTGCTTTCCAGTTGATTTGTAGTGTTGCTGACAGCATCTCTCAGTATACCGTTTTCCTGCTTCAAGTGAGCTATCTCTGCTTCCATTTGCTCACGAACTTGCTGAAACTAATTATTTTAGACATACAAGATTTAGAAAATAAAGACTGACAAAGCTACCTTTTAAAAGAAATTGTATTATGATGAGAATGTAAAAAGCATCAGCAGAAAGCTGGGCGTGGTGGTGCACCGCACGCCTGTAATTCCAGTACTTGGGGGGCTGAGACCAGAGGATCACAGGTTCATGGCCAGCCTCAGCAGTTTAGTGAGGCCCTCCACAACTTAGTGAGATCCAGTTTCAAAATAAAAGTAGGGCTAGGAGTGTGGCTCAGTGGTAGAATGCCCCAAGGTTCAATCCCTAAGCCCCTCCCCCCATACACACACACACACAAAAAATCAGCAGAATGAAATCTGAATCATTATTTTCAAATAAATATAAACACATTTAAAGGCAGAATTACACTTCAGGAAAAATGTAAAGTAAACAAATTGCCACAGCATTCAAGAATACAAGTGGTCAGGTGTAGTGGCATATACCTATGATCCTAGTACTTGGTAAGCTGAGACAGAGGAATTGCAGGTTCAAGGCCAGCATCAGCAACTTAGCAAGGCCCTCAGCAACTCAGTGAGACCCTGTTTCAAACTACAAAATAAAATAGGGCTGGGGTAAGGGGTATAGCTCAGAGGTAGAATGCTCCTGGGTTCAATCCCCAGTACCACAACAACAAAGAATACAAGTATATAAGTAGATGTTAGCTATCATATTTGAAATACAAAATAAACACACATGGTTTCAAAACTAAAAGATGACTAGGACTTCTTTGCTACCCAATAGATTCACAGAATTAAGCCTGCCCTAATACTAGAATATGTCAATTATACATCAGCTGTTTGTATATGTGTGTATGTGTGTGTGTGTGTGTGTGTGTGTGTGTGTGTGTACACGTAAATACATATGCACTGGGGGTTGAAACCAAGGACATTCTACCTCTGAGCTACAGTCCAAACCCTTTTTTTATTTTGAAACAGGTTCTCATTAAGTTAGTGAGGCTCTCGTTAAGTTGCTGAGGCTGGCTTCAAAACTGTGGCCAGCCCTCTCATCTTAGCCTTCCAAGTACTGGGATTCCAAGTACAAATATGCACCACTGTGTTTAGCAGCAATATTTTTAAATCAAAGTTTTTAGTAACCTGAAGTTTAAAAACCGAAAATATATTCAATTTATATCCAGTCACAAATTGAGCCATAATCAAATAGATAACACAAAATTTTACTTGCTAAAATATTTTGACTTCTGGTTATTTTTGTGTCAAATATACAGAGGTAAAATGCATCATCTTAATCATTTTCAATGCAAAGTTCAATAGTATTAAATACATCCATACTGTTGTACAACTATCACTACCATTCATGTCTATAACATTCTGAAAACGAAACTCCATACTCATTAACTCCTCATTCTTGCCTCTCTTTAGCCCCTGATAATCAACACTGTAATTTTCTTCTAACCTCAATTTTTTTATTTTCAGAATTTTAGAATCAAAAGATAAAAAACATTGACTCCTATATTCACAGAAAGATGTCTTACTTTAGTATATCTTTAAGAAACATTAATGGCTATTAATAATTTTATTAGTAAGTCAATTAAGAGAAATTACTTATTTCTATTGTTTGGAGAACTATGGAATCTATGTCCTGACCTCTATAATTAAACCTTTAAAAAAAATTATGAAGCTTAAAAATTATGAAGCTTTAAACTTCAATAAAAAAAATGTTGCTACCAGTATTTAATTCACTTTCAAATAATAAATAGAAATTAAGAAAAGATCACTTAAGGCTAGAAAAGTCAGATCTTCAATAGCCTGATTGATGGTAAAGAAGGTATCACAATAGGCTGGGGAATGGGAAGATAGCAGTGTGTACCAAATAAAAGATAGGAGGAGAGTGGATAATAACAATCTGACAACAGTGTCACTCATTTCTTTTTTATTATCAGTGACATTTCAATGGAAAACACTGAAATTCTGATGGCAGGAAAGAATAATTTTAAAAACTGTAGCAGACTAGGAATATAATCAAAGTAGTATTTTACAAAAAATAATCTGGTATTGCTGGACGTGGTGGCGCACGCTTGTAATCCCAGCATTCGGGAGGCTGAGACCGGAGGATCCGGGTTCGCGACCAGCCTCAGCTACCTAGTGAGGCACTCTGCAACTTAGTGAGACCCGGTTTCAAAATAAAAGAATAAAAAATAGGGCTGGGGGTATAGCTCAGAGGTAGAATGCCCCTGAGTTCAATCCCCAGTACCGCAAAATAATAATAATAATAATAATAATAATAATAATAATAATAATCTGGTATCAATTACTGGTTAGAATGGAAAAGAAAAGCCTATTAATAAGGGGCTATAACTCTCCTAGTATGAAATAAAGATATTTAAGAATTGAATGCAGGAGTAACTACAAAAAAAATATCTTCAAGATTGAACCAATCTGCCGGGCGTGGTGGCGCACACTTGTAATATCAGCATTCGGGAGGCTGAGACCGGAGGATCCAGGTTCGAGGACAGCCTCAGCTACCTAGTGAGGCACTCTGCAACTTAGTGAGACTCGGTTTCAAAATAAAGAATAAAAAAATAGGGTTGGGGGTATAGCTCGGAGGTAGGATGCCCCTGAGTTCAATCCCCAGTACCGCCAAAAAAAAAAAAAAAAAGATTGTAGATTGGACAAAAAAAGCAAGAAGTCAAGGGTTCAAGTATAAGGAAAATAATGCCTTAATCTATTGGAAAGCAAAAACAACCTGGTCAATACACAAGAATTTGACTTTAGACATATGCTAAATATGAGATGGTGACAGACCTTCTGAACTGAAGCATCAGGCAGCAACTGGAAATAATGATTTCAAAGTCACTGGCCCAGAGTTCAATTAAGGGAAGCATTCTGGCCCATTAGTCAAGCAGGCCCAGACCACTTCTTCAATAGACTTTACCAGTAATGGGTTGGGGAGGAGGGAAGGGATCAGGAAATGGTAGAGAGAAGAAGAATCCACGGTTCAAATAGAACTCAAGTCATGAAAATAAATGATTAACAGAAAAGACAGTTAAGAACAGAAACTCCTAGCCGGGCATGGTGAAGCACGCTTGTAATCCCAGCATTTGGGAGGCTGAGACCGGAGGATCCGGGTTCTCAGCCAGCCTCAGTACCTAGTGAGGCACTCCGCAACTTAGTGAGACTCGGTTTCAAAATAAAGAATAAAAAATAGGGCTGGGGGTATAGCTCGGAGGTAGAATGCCCCTGAGTTCAATCCCCAGTACCGCAAAAAAAAAAAAAAAAAAAAACCAGAAACTCCTGAAACACTGACAGAATTAGGGAAAGGGATGAACAAAAGTAAAAGACAAATGAAAGGTCACTTAAGCTAAAACTCTGGGAGTCATCATTCATTATCCTCTCTCCATTATTCTTAGCACTAAACCCCATCTTTTGTATTACTCAAACTCATCCCCTGTCAACATTGAATTTGAGGCCTTGTTCTCCCTGACTTGAATTCCTGTAAAAACTGTCCAACTATCCCTTGTTCTGTTATCCACATGGTTGCCAAAGTGATAATTTAAAACACACTGTTGGCTCACTTAAAACTCTTTCATTTGTCCCCAATTGCCAGACACAAAAGGTCCTTTAAAATGGGGACCCTATCTACTCTAGACCTTTTCCTCTTCATTTCAACCCTGCTTCCAAATTACCACAACTCTAACACACTCCTCAGTGTAGACACTAGATAACTTGCACTGGAAACATGCACACTGCATTCATTAAATGCTCAATCCAGTGTCCCAAAATAGACCCACTGCCATTAAGATTAAAGAATCTTAATGAGATTAAAGAATCACACTGGCACATGCCTATAATCCCAATACTAGGGAGGTTGAAACAGAAGGACCACAAATTCAAGGTCAGCCTCAGCAACTTAGAAAGGCCCTCAGCAATTCAGAGAGACCCTGTTTCAAATAAAAGGGCTGGAGGTGTAGCTCAGAAGTAAAAAGAAAACAGAGAGAGAGAGAATGAATCACAAAAAGTCACTCTTATAGCCAGGGCCCATTCCTTCACTCTCTTGTGGAAATACCTGATTAAAAAGACTAACACAGAATGGACAGGCCATTTCACAAGTCTTCCCTGTCAATCCTTCTGTTTCCTACCTCCCATTTAAACTGTTCCTCTATTGTATATTTACTTGATTGCTTCTAGTCTCCATACCACATTCCCATCCAGAAAGTGTAAAGTCAAAGGAGTGGGGTTAACCACTGTCGGTTCAACACATCAATAAATGCACACATTTCATTTTATTTTCAAAGAATGAAAGCAAACCTTCATCTGCATCTGTTGAGTCTCTTGATAACTGACATGCATTTTGTTTTGAAATACATTATGTTCCTTTTCTAATGTTCCGATCCGATCTTTCATCCTTGTTATAACTACATTGCTTCTTTCTTTCTCTGTCATCAATTCCTGGAAGAATAAGTCAGAAAAGAAATAACAAAAAACTTTTTAATAACAAAAAACTTGTTATTAAAAGGTATTCTTAGCCAGGCGTAGTGGCGCATGCTTGTAATCCCAGCATTTGGGAGGCTGAGACCGGAGGATCCGGGTTCTCAGCCAGCCTCAGCTACCTAGTAAGGCACTCCGCAACTTAGTGAGACCCTGTTTCAAAATAAAGATTAAAAAATAGGACTGGGGGTGTAACTCAGAGGTAGATTGCCCCTGAGTTCAATCCCCAGTACCACCAAAAAAAAAAAAAAAGGTATTCTTCCAGGTATATCATTCCTGGGTATCTTTCCAAAGGCACTGAAATCAGAAAATTACAGTAATATATGCATCTCCATGTTCAAAGCAGCACAATTCACAATAACCAAATTATGGAACCAACCTAGGTGTCCATCAACAGATGAATGGATTGTGGGATATACACACGATAGAATTCTACTCAGCAATAAAGAACAAAATTATGTCATTTGCAGGAAAATGGATGGATCTGGAGAACATTGTATTAAGTGAACCTCGCCAGCCACGGAAAGTGAAGGATCATATGTTCTAAATCTCTAATATGTGGAAGATAGAGAGTAATTAGATACCAGAGGGCAGCCGAGCGTGGTGGCGCACGCTTGTAATCCCAGCATTTGGGAGGCTGAGACCGGAGGATTCAGGTTCGCGGCCAGCCTCAGCTACCTAGTGAGGCACTCCGCAACTTAGTGAGACCCGGTTTCAAAATAAAGAAAAAATAGGGTTGGGGGTGTAGCTCGGAGGTAGAATGCCCCTGAGTTCAATCCCCAGTACCGCAAAAAAAAAAAAAAGATACCAGAGGGCTTCAGATAATGAAGAAACTCCAGTGGAGCCAAGGAGTCAAGGGAAAGAGGACAGGGAGAAAGAGGATCAATGAAGGAAACACTTCCATCAACATTACGTGCATGTGTGAGAACACCAATGTCAGTCTCAATACCTTGTATGGAGAAGGGAGGTGGGAGGGAGCCGGGGGAAAGCCCGCCAAGTGCTGTGTGCATGTATGTCACCATCACTATGATTTACATTATGCTGTGAGACTATAATGCACCAATAAAAGTATATAAAAGAAAGAAAAAAAGGTATTGTAAGCCTGTAACAATAAGAAACCATTTTCAGCCTCAGTAAAACGATGATGAATGCTAAAACAAGTCAAAGGTTAAAAAATAAAAGTCTGCCTCCCACCTGCTCTTCATATCAATTCTCTTTATAAACACTTTGCCATTCTGTTTATTCTTTTCTCAACTGCACTCTCTGTTTTAAGAGTTAAAGACTATGAACCTCAGATAAATCCTATATTCTAATCTGATTATAAGAAAGAATATTTTAAGGCAAAAGAGTTATTACTTTCAAGTACCAGTTCTCATTCAAGGTACAGAAAAGGGCCTAGACAAAAAAAAGAAAAGCCTAGAGGGCTTTAAAAAAAAAAAAAAAAAAAAGTGCCTCTCCTAGAGGAAGAAATAAGGGGATGTCTAAGCCAAGCATGGAGGACCCGGCCTGTAATCCCAGAGGCTAAGACAGGAGGACCACAGGTTCGAGCCAGCCTCAGTAACTTAGCAAGACCCTGTTTCAAAACAAAGGTGGTGTAGCTCAGAGGTAGAATCAATCCCCAGTACCAAAAAAAAAAGAGAAGAAAGCACTTCAAGAGGAAAGGAATCTCATTTTCTACAGAGTTCCAATTCTATTCCCTCAGACTGTTATATTTTAAAGGTTTGTTTTGTTTTTCTTCTCAGACAGCAATTGCTTAAGTTTGAAGAACTTAATGAAAAATCATAAAAATTTATCACAACAATCTTCATAAATAAATTACCTATATAAAAGCTTCACATTTGCCCTATAATTGGATTTTGAAAAGATCAAGTTTTGTGCTTCTAGAGGGAATAGATATAGGTCAGATCAAATTAAAATAAACTCTGATTCTTCTGAACAGAATGCTTCTGTTATTCTAAAATTAGGATATCTAATAAATAATGTTATTTTAAACTCATAATTCCACTACAAGCTATACCATGAAAGAGTAAGACAGCTCTTGCCCAAAATTCTAAAAGAAAATTAATTTTTCTGGGTGTAAATTTACTGCACAAATAATTAAATCAGAAAATATGGACAATTTTTAAACCTTTCTTTGCTTCTGATGCATGAAGTACATCTCTCAACCTAAAGTGTCTTCACCTGGGTTAACTGCTTGCACCGATCCTTTGTAGCCGTGGCATCTTCTTTCACAGCAGCAAGCAACTTGTCCTTTTCCTGGAGCTGATGCAGAAGTGCAGTCAATTCATCTTTACTCGACTACAATTGAGAAGTCAATGCAGAATGAGTATTATTAACACAGGCTAATAAAAATAATGAAAATGAAGTATCTAATATACAGTATTCTTAGGCTAAGGCAAAGCTCTATATACTGCATACACAGTTAAATGACTGACCAAAGCTGATCAGTGAAATAAATTCAGAAAAGTCACTGCAACATTATATAGTCTCATATTACCAATAGGATACATATAAAAAGAGATTTTTACATGTGCTTAACTGACACAAAGCATTTCAGTTACTTCAAAGACAAAGAAAACTTCCCAGTAAGCTGGGCCATCTGGGGGTGTAACTCAGTGGTGAGGCACCACTGAATTCAATCCCTAGTACAGCAAAACAAGAGAAAACTTTCCAGCAATAAATGTTGGCTGGAATCTAATGAGAAAAGGCATGCTGTATCCAAGAGAAAATTGAGAGGGTTCAATGTCAAACCATAGTATAGTAAATTTACTACTGAACTTCAAAGAAACCGAATCCTCTCAAGTTTATATAGTACAGTGGGCTGTGGGAAAATCCATCTAATAACAAACATTTGTTAATTATTCTAAAAATGTTTTTATTCTTTTTTTTTTTTTTTTTTTTTTTTTTTTTTTTTTTTTTTTTTTTTTTTTTTTTTTTTTTTTTTGCGGTACTGGGGATTGAACTCAGAGGCGTTCTACCTCGAAGCTACACCCCCAGCCCTATTTTTTATTCTTTATTTTGAAAGCGAGTCTCACTAAGTTGCAGAGGGCCCTCACTAGGTAGCTGAGGCTGGCCGAGAACCCGGATCCTCTGGTCTCAGCCTCCCAAATGCTGGGATTACAAGCAGTCGCCACCTCGCCCGGCTAGAATGTTTTTATTCTAAGAATGCAATTTGACAAAAATACATGAAGAGTACAAAATTCAAGCACACCTCAGACTTCTTCTACCCAGCAATATGAATGTAGAGAATAATAAAACAAATCTATTCAAATTTTTCACACAGAGTGAAAACCAGGAATGTTATACACCACTGAATTAACATTTAGGTCCAAAAACAACACAGAAGCATCTTAATTTTACAAATTTTGGAAACATAGTTTCCATGAGACCTTCCAAAAGAAACTCTAGAAAAAAAACAACTTTAGCCAACCACGAGAAAAATAGAGAAGCTATTGCAAAATAACTGGTATCAAGCTTTGAACCCCATCAAAGTATAGAATTAAGACCAGAACAGGTATGATAATTATAGTCACAAAACAAATGTTAAGTATTACAAGTATATGACAAACTGAATGATATAATTAACACAAGTTGAGAGGAGAGAATGAGACATGGTAGGGGGAAAATTTAGTATACAAAGTAGTTCCTCCTATTACATATAGCATGGGCCAAAGTTATTAATAGTTTAAAGTAAAAAAAACATACAATTGAGGAAAATATATTTAAACATCAATATTAAAAAAAATCATTAGAGTGTTGTTGGGGGTGTGTGTGTGTGTGTGTGTGTTTTCCAGTACTGGGACTGAACCCAGGGGAATTCTCCCTCCAAGTTACACCCCCAGCCCTATTTTTTTTTTTTAAATATGGTCTCACTAAGTTGCAGGGGGCCTAAGTAACTGCGGCTGGGTGCTAACATGTGATCTTCTTGTCTCAGCCTCCCAAGTACTAAGATTACAGGCATGCACCACACCCAGCTTATTAGGATTCTTTTATTAAAAGTTTCAGTAAAACATTTGTTGCAATGAATAATAAAGACTTTTCAACTTTAGAATTGTTTGGAACAGTAAGAAGTTCCAACAATACCTTCTCTAGGTTATTATAGGTCCATAGCCAGAATTGGTTGGTTTTTGTTTTCTTCCACTATAGGGGGGCCAGCCAGCCTTAAAACCTGTCTTTAACCAGTAACGACGGTTGGCACCTGTAATACCCAGTACCCGGGAGGCTGAGCCAGCTTTAGCATTTTAGGGAGACCCTCAGTAATTCAGCAAGACCCTGTCTTTGGGGTTTCTGTTTTTTGTTTTTGTTTTGCGGTACTGGGGGATGAACACAGGGGCATTCTACCTCTGAGTTACACCCCTAGCCCTATTTTATTCTTTATTTTGAAACAGGGTCTCACTAAGTTGCTGAGGCTGGTGGCGAACCTGCAATCCTCTGGTCTCAACCTCCCAAATACTGGGATTACAAGCATGCACCACTATGCCCAGTTTAATTCAAATATTTTCTTAGGAATAATTACATTAACAGTTTTTTGCACAATTACTATATGTTAGAAACTACCTAATAAGTGCTTTCTCACTTAATTTTCAAAGACTGGTTATCATTCCCATTTTAAAGATGGGAAAATGGAAGCATTAAGGTTAATTAATTTATTCAAAGTAATAAAGCTCCAAGTGGCAAAACCCAAATGTGAATTCAAGAAACCTGACTCTACCCAAGTGTGGTGGTGCACGCTTGTAATCCCAGAACTTGGGAGGCTAAGGCAGGAGGATTGCAGGTTTGCAGCCAGCCTCAGCTACCTAGTGAAGCCCCCCTCAACTTAGTGAGACCCTGTTTCAAAATAAAGAATAAAAATAGGGCTGGGGGTTTGGCTCGGAGGTAGAATGCCCGAGTTTAGAAAAAAAACTGACTCTAGAGCTCAGAGTCATAACCTACACTGTATATGTAAAATACAAGTATCTAACTGGGCAACAAGTTCCTTTACTTCCCTCTGTCCTGTTCCAATCCCCTGTACTTATCCTTCCCCCTTGATCTGAAGTGGTCTGTTTTAGGTGTGAGAATCCATTTACATTTAGGACTTTGAAATCAATTAAAAAATCTGACCACAACTCAGTTTTTTGTTTTTGTTTGTTTGTTTGTTTTGCAGTACTGCGGATTAAACTCAGGGGCATTCTACCTCCGAGTTATACCCCCAGCCCTATTTTTTATCCTTTAGTTTGAAACAGGGTCTCACTAAGCTACGGAGTGCCTCACTAGTAGCTGAGACTGGCCTCGAACCCGGATCCTCAGGTCTCAGACTCCCAAATGCTGGGATTACAAAAGTGCGCCACCACACCCAGCTCACAACTCAGTTTTTATAGCAGGAAAAGGGAAAAATTGAACTTCCCTAGTCTTTCTCAGATACAAGAGAACTACAAGAGCAGAGTACCGTCAGCAGAGAAAAGAACTATCCCAGGAGAAACCAAGAATAAGATTTTAATCTAAAGAAAAACAGCTCCAAGGAAGTGAAAAGGGGAAATATGAACAGTTTCAAAACACCTGCCCTGTACCAAATGCTACCTTTTACAAGTCCTTAACTTCTTCCTAGACCTACCTAAAATAGAAATCAAGGGTAGCCTGATTTACTACCAAGTCTTTAGAGTTCAAAGCTGTCTCAGATAATAAAATGACTCCTTTCGTTCCTGTAAATCACCAGAACCATCCTTGGAAGAGACACTTAAAGCAACTGTTATTAATTTTGAGAAACAGAAATTTAATTTGGGGGAAAGAAGTACTAGGGATTGAACCCAAAGGCATTCTACAGCTACAACCCCTGCCCCAGACATTTTTTTTTTTTTTTAAGAGTCTCACTAAGTTGCTGCGAGTGTCACTATGTTGCTACGAAGGGCCTCAAACCTGCCATCCGCCTGTCTCATCCTCCCAAGAACAGAGATTACAAGAGTGAGCCACCAAACCTAGCTGAAAAGCAGACATTTTAAACAGCTAGGTAGTAATGTAGTTACTTCACCTGGGGGGTTTTCCCCTGCTATAAGCTTTTTTCAACCCCCACAAATAACTACTAACTCTTTACATATATATTCACTCGATTATAATAAAGTGAACTAAAGGACAAATTCTTCAATAAAGAATACCAGGAGTTCCTTACCATAGAATAATCTGACTTTGTATTCGGAAGTTAAAGAGAGTTACCACATTTACTGATTGGCCTTGAATGATTTGTATATGCTGAGTCATATACATATGCTGGTATGACTGAGAGTCTAACCAGCACACCTCGCAGTAAAATATCAGAGATTTGTAAAATGCACTGTTAATAGATAATGCTATGATAAATGCTATGAAAAAAAGTCCCGATAGCTAAGAAAGAGTACAGGGAGAACACTTTATACTCGCTAAGTTGCTGAAGTTGGCTTCAAATCTTTGATCCTACTGTCTCAGCCTCCCATATACAAAATCATTTATTTTTACAGGGAAATATTACATACATATACACACGCATGCACACACACTATAAACAACAACTAAGGTCCCTAGGTTTCTCTGAATGTGCTATCTTCAATCACAAGAACATTCCATATATGCTATCCAGAAATCACCTGATCTTGACTTCAATGCTTTTAGTCAGAGCAACAGATGGAACCGCTTAGCCAAGTGTCGAGTGACTTGAAAGCCATAAAAATCATCTTAGTTATTTTAAGGAAGTGACTTTTGTCAAAGAATCAGATGATATAAAAGCTGTATAACTTAGTATATGTACTGATTAATACAGATCTATGACATAATTCTGAAGGCATTCCACAACATTTAGATGTGATGGTGTAACAGTGTGATTTGGAGTAATAAGGATCAGAGTAAACAATAACTTTTTCTGGCAGAAGCCTTCTTGGGTGAACTTTTTTTTTTTGGGGGGGGGGGGGACTAAGGATTGAGCCCAGAGGCATTCTACCTTCAAGCTGTATCTCCAACCCTTTTTATTTTTTGTTTTGAAACAGGATCTTGCTAGGCTGTTAAGAGTCTAGTTAAGTTACTGAAGCTGATGTTGAACCTGCAATCTTCACATCTCATCTTCTTAAGTACTGGAATTACAGGCCTGCACCACTATGCCAGTCTTGTTTGATAAATTTCTAATTACTGCTTATAAATATGCCCATAGAATGACCCTGGGCTCAATCCCCAGTACCACCAGAAAAAAAAAAAAAATGCCTACCTTCTTTAAAGCATCTTGTATTACACCAGACTTCTCCTTCAACAGGTCTACAACACAAAGGGCTTCATCTTCAGAAAACATCATACTCTTCAAGGACAGAAGAAAATCTTTAAATTTCACTTCAGCATTTTCTTAATTTAAAAAAAAAAAAGAAAAGAAAGGAATTGGCATTTAGGAGACACAAGTAATAACTTCAGCAAATAACTTCATGAATTCCTCACCCAGAAAGTCAGTAACTAAGAAAAAATAAGATTTATACTTCTGGTCAAAAAACAATAAATGCAGCCAGGCGTGGTGTCGCACGCTTGTAATCCCAGCATTCGGGAGGCTGAGACCGGAGGATCTGGGTTCGCGGCCAGCCTCAACTACCTAGTGAGGCACACCGAAACTTAGTGAGACTCGGTTTCAAAATAAAGAATAAAAAATAGGGCTGGGGGTGTAGCTCAGAGGTAGAATGCCTCTGAGTTTAATCCCCAGTACCACAAAAAAAAAAAAAAAAAAAAAAAAAAAAAAAAACCAATAAATGCTCCAGTCAAAAAGGAAAAAGCACACTTATTATGTATGATATGGTAAAATTGCATTAACTAAAAGTTTGCTCAAGCTGCAAAATACTAAAGCATGCCTTTAAAAAAAAAAAAAATCATTTAAGTATCTAGAATGCATTCACAATGCCCTCATTTAACTTTAATAATCCTGAGATATATAAACCAAATTTCACAGATGAGAAAACGCTAAAACGATTATAAAAATAAAATCTGATTCTACAATGATCAAATATACACAAGCATTCCTGACAATAACACAGTCCACATGGATTCACCCACCCACTTCTCCCAGGGTTCCCTTATTAGGCACTGGCATCTCCTTAAAGGAACTGCCACTTACCAGACCCAAAGGAGCTTAGGGTCTTTAACATTTCAGCTACACTGTAAGTTTTAAAAGATGGTTGTGTGCACGCATGGAGTCAAGGGGGCATAGGAATTCTATACTTTCCATTCATTTTTGCTGTGAACTTAAAACTGCTCTAAAAAAGTCTATTTGAAAAAAGAAAAGACAGTTGTGAATTAGCCTGGAAATCTCATATGAGATAATAATAAAATAGTGGGAAAAGATCACCAGATATGAAATAGTCATAGAACCTGGAGCAAGTCAAATTCCAGTGTCCAGGTCTACAAAATGGAGAATGAACTAGAAAACTACCAATAATTCTTTTACTGCAAGGATTCTATTAGTCTTTTGCAATGCACTGATTCTATGAAAATCTATACTAGACTCCATAAGGACTCAAAAATGTGATTGTATAATATAAAAGATTATGATATCCTATATATTACCTTTGTCAGTTTCAATCTTCAGTTTTTTAGCCCCAGATTTCTGGATTCCTTCTACTTGGTCAGATTTGATTAGATCAATAACTTCCCTCTTATCCACCACAAGATTTGAGTTAGCATTATCCATCAAAGGAATATAAGTAGTTGCATGAATAAGGGGTTCATCTACCAAGACTGTAATTTAAGTTCAACAAAATTATAATTGCTCAGGGTTTTTAAAAACAGATTAACCAACATGCAAGCACACTTAAACATATAATGCAGTTATTTTCAAATTTCTAATATTAGCTCAATTTGGTTTTAAATTGTTTTTTTTTTTAACGGTACTAGAACTCAGGGGCATTCTACTTCTAAGCTACACCCCAGCTCAATATATGTGTGTGTGTGTGTGTGTGTGTGTGTGTGTGTGTGTGTGTGTGTGTGTTTTCAAAACAGGGTCTCACTTAGTTGCTAAGGCTGGTCTCAAACCTGTAATTCTCCTGTCTCTGTCTCCCAAGTACTGGAATTACAAGTGTGCGCCACCATACCCAACTTAAATTCTTATTTCATCATTTAACAAGTAAACATTTTTCTAATTGAAAAGTACCAATTCAGCCAGGCGTGGTGGCCCACGCTTATAATCCCAGCATTTGGGAGGCTGAGACCGGAGGATCCGGGTTTGAGGCCAGCCTCAGCTACCTAGTGAGGCCCTCCGCAACTTACTGAGACTCGCTTTCAAAATAAAGAATAAAAAATAGGGCTGGGGGTATAGCTCAGAGGTAGAATGCCCCTGAGTTCAATCCCCAGTACTACAAAAAAAAAAGAAAAGAAAAGTACCAATTCAATATTCTTATTTTATGATAAATCTTTTAAGTAATATATAAATGGGTAGTATGCCTCTCTAACAGTATTTGAAAACTTAAGCTACTTTGCAGCTAGTGCTCATTTAATTTGCCTGTTGCAAGATAAGAATATATTATTTCATTATTGCTCAAGGAAACCTGTTAATTTTTATTTATGTTTATACTTTACTGAATTCTTACTGCAACTGATAATTTTAATTAAGTTCCTTTTACATGCTAAGTACAAAAATCACAATCACTGTTCCTTGCAAACAGCTTCCCAATTCTAATAGTTATGCCTCACTTGTAATCCCAGTACTTGGGAGGCTGAAAGAGGAGGATCACAGGTTCATGGCTAGCCTCAGCAGGTAAGTCAGGCCCTCTGCAACTTAGTGAGACTGTGTTTCAAAAATAAAAAATAAAACAGGACTGAGGATGTTGTTCAGAGGTAGAATGCCTCTGAGTTCAATCCCCAATACCACAAAAGAAAAAAATTAATAATTCTGCCTCTAATTTCCATGGTACATCTTACTACACTGGCCCAAACTTCTAGAATAACATTAAAACTAGAAGGAAACCTCCTTTTTTTGTTCCTAATTTTAACGTGAGTTTGAACAGTTAGTCTGAGGTTTGTTGGTTAGAGATACGAACTTCTATACCCAGATAGAAATCTATTATTACCTCTGAAAAAAGATCTTTTATGTACATGTAATGCACTTCTCTTATTAAAAATTGTTAGTTAAATAATATGGTAATATTCAGGTAATACTCCTCTCTTGCCTGTTATCTGTTATGTCATAATATTAATGCAAATACAATACCACCATTTCCCTTTCCAAATTTTTTTTCTAGCACTAGTTGATACCACAGCTCAATATTATTTGGAAATTACTGTTGTTTAATATATAAATTAAGTAGCCAAGTTTTCCCTGAAACTATATGATTGCTCTGTCACTTTTAATTGCATGCTTCCCATATGCACATGCAAATTTTGTTTAGGAAATATTATGGAGTAGAGTAATGAGCTCTAGCATAGTAATGCTAGAGCTAGAGAATCCCCTCAAGTATAATCTTAAGTGATATTAAAACAAACAAATATTTCAGGTATATTTTTCTTCTATAGTTTGTATGCTATTGTTCTGTTTTTCAAAACTAAGAATGAGAATATTCACAAATGCTTTGCTTTCCAAATTCCAGATAAATTTTCCCATCTCAACTTACATTCAGCCCATCTGTCAAAGCTCAAAGCCAAAGAGAATTTTAGACTTGTATTAGAATTACAGTTGTTATAGCACACACTAAACTGGAAATTAAAGACCATGCGAGGTCACCGGAATCCCTATCCTAGCGTACACTTGTCTAAAATTAGCATTTATAAACATATATCTAAACTTTTCACCATTTTCTGTTTTCTGCTTCTTTGATGAAACTTTCTTCTTTCCTGATCCACTTTCTTGTTTAGTCTCTTGATGGGAGGGTAATACTTCTTGCTTTTTTGAAGGTGCCATAACAGTTTCCACCTTTTTATCCTGGTCATCTTTATGAACATAAATGGAAAAAAAATCATCATAACAAACAATAAACACACAAAAAAAGATGCAATTACTTATAATTTCCAGAATGCTTTACCACTAAAATCGTAAAGTCTAATAAAAACTTAACTCTCTCACCAATAACTTTTCATTCCAACGTTCTTACTCTATTATATTAGCTCTTCAATGTACTTCCCCTTCTTTTATATCCCATTCATTCGAGAACCATTCCCTACCCTACTCATTCTACAGTATAGCCATGTCTGTCATTTAAAAATATCAAACCCTTTCCCACCACTCTAATTACCAACCTCCCCCACCCACTTCTTTCTATACTGACAAAAGAATCATCAGCACTTCCTTCAATATAATCATTTTTCCACAAAATGCAACATGTTGTTTATCGCTTTCATTCCATAAAAGGATTAACTCAGGTCCTCAGTGTGCCAAATGCCATACTCTACAGATAACACCCATTGATCCTTATTTGATTACTCATTTCATTCTGTTAGTCTTCGCCTCTTCCTTAAAATTTAAGCCTGTCACAAAAGCACAAATATTTTATGATCACATTTATATGAGGTTCTTAGGGTGGTTGGGTTCATAAAGACAGAGAGTAGAATGGTCATTGTCAGGGGTGAGGGAAGGTGTCTGAGAATCAGGAAATTAATGTTAAAACAGGTACAGAGTTTCAGCTGGTGAAGATGTAAGAATTCTGGAGATGGCTGGTGGTAGTAATTACATAAAATGTGAATGTACTTAACACCTAGAACTATATGCTTAAAAATGGTGAACATTTTAAGCTGTATTACTATAACAAAGAATAAAATTCTCTCCCTTCAGCTCCCATGATATTTCTACTTCCACTCATAAGAGTCCTTTGTAGTTTCCTTTGTGAATTGTTTTTACTGAATACAACTCATGGCCTGGTATATAACTTTAAATACTTCCCTTGGATGATCTCATCTATATCCATGACTTCAACTACTATCTTCATGCCTAAGACTTCTGTACAGCCTTAACCCTTCCCCACACTTAAATGCTGTATTATACCATCTACTACCTCTATGTAAATGGCCCACATAGGAACTTGAAACACAAACTGAATGCATTCTCTCCATTCACACCTCTCCAGTATTCCCTATCTTCATGTGTACAACTATGTACCAATGAAAGGTAGGGAATTTTTTTTCTGTTAAGAACTAGATAGTAAATACTTTGGGGAAAAGAAAATGGCAGATCAGAGGAACACACGGCATCTTAGCAGCTCACCAGAAGTGAATAAAAGGAGCATGCGTACTACAACATACTGAGGTACTGTATTTTTTTGTTGTTGTTTCTTTCTTTTCTTTTTGGTACTGGAGATTGAACCCAGGGGCATTCTAACTCCAAGCTACCCACCCAGCCTTTATTTTCAAAAAGGATCTCACTAAGTTGCTGAGGGTTTCACTAAATCCCTGAGACTAGCCTCAAACCTGCAATCTTCCTGTATCAGCCAACTCTCAACTACTGGGATTACAAGTGTGTGCCACCTCGCCTGGCTTACTATACCCTTTTAAGGAGGTACTGAGGCTATATTACAAGGATCAGATACTTGGAGGCTAATATATGCCCACATCCCAGGACACATTATAAGGACATAACTACTCACCAGAAAACCCTGACACAAATCTTCTTTATCTAAAGCACAGGAAATAAAACTGAGAATCAAAAAATGAGATGGCATCAAATTAAAAAGCTGCTGCACAGCAAAAGACTAAAGAAAGAACCACAGAATGAAAGAAAACTTTGCCAGCTACCCCTCTGGATAGAAGACTAATATCTAGAGTCTGTAAAGGACTCAAAAATCTTACACCAAAGAAATCCAAACAATCCAATCGAAAATGGGCAATTGAGCCAGGCGTCGTGGTGCACGCTTGTAATCCCAGCGTTTGGGAGGCTGAGACCGGAGGATCCGGGTTCGTGGTCAGCCTCAGTTGCCTAGTGAGGCACTCCGCAACTTAGTGAGACCCTGTTTCAAAATAAAGAATAAAAAATAGGGCTGGGGGTGTAGCTTGGAGGTAGAATGCCTCTGAGTCCAATCCCCAGTACTGCAAAAAAAAAAAAAAGAAAAAAAAAAATGGGCAATTGAATGCAACAGGTACTTTTCAAAAGAAGAAATACAAATAGCCAACAAATATGTGAAAAAGTGTTCGATATAATTAGCAATCAGGGAAATGCCAATCAAAACTATACTAAGATTCTATCTAACTCCAGTGGGGATGGCAATCATCAAGATTACAAACAATAACAAATGCTGGCAAGGATGTGGGGGAAAAGAAACACTTCTACACTGTTGGTGGGATTGTAAATTAGTACAACCACTGAACATTTCTCAAAAGACTAGGAATGACCCAGTTATGCCACTTCTTGGTATCTTTCCAAGAAAATTCAAGTTAGAATACTACAGGCATACCCATGTTTATAAGAGCACAATTTACAATAGCCAAATTATGAAACCAACCTAGGTTCTGTTAACAGATGGATGAATGAATAAATAAAATGAGATACATACAATGGAGTTTTACTTAGCCATAAAGAACAAAATGGTGTCATTTGCAGAAAAATGGATGGCACTAGAGAACATTGTACTAAGTGAATACAGGCTATTTCAGAAAGTCAAGGGTTGTATGTTTTCTCTCATATGCATAAGCTAGAGAGAACACAGGAAAGAAAAGAATTCATGAAAATGTAGAGACCAATAGAATATTAGAAGGGGTAGAGGGAGAGAGTAGGGAAGGAAAAATAAGAGGCTTGTGAAAGACCAAATAATGTTATGTTCAGATACAAAGGTATCACTACCATTCTCATTAGCGTGTATGAGGAAGGAGGGGTAGGGTAGTGGGCTAGGGTGCGAAAAGAAACACACCAAGAGACATCGGCATATATGAATGCATCACTTTAAATCTCACAATGTATAAAATATACCCATAAAATGTTTAAAATAAACAAATATTGTAGGCTTTGCAGACCATTTACATCTTTTCACAGCTATTCAAGTTGGCCATTACAATATGAAAGCTAGCCATAGATGTATGTAAATGAATGGATGGCTATGTTAAAAAAAAACAAAACTTTATGGACACTGAGGTTTGATTTATAATTTATACATTTCCTAAGGTATTATTCTTTTGATTTTTAACCAACTATTTAAAATGTAAAAGCTAAGTCTGGTAGCTCAGTGGAAGATCACCTGCCTAGTATATGTGAAGCCTTGGGCTGAATCCCCAGTACCACAAAAGGAAAAAAAGAAAAATGTAAAAAACTATTCTTGGCTTACAGGTCATAAAAAACAGGAAGAGGGCCAGATAAAAACACAGCTTGCAGTTTTCCAACCCTGACCTAACTCAGAACTCAGGAGATCAGTTTTTATCTTATCTTCTTTATCTGCCAAACAAACCCCTGTATAATGAGGTTGGTCAAGTCATTCTTACTCAGCATACCTCTCTACTTTCTATTTCTTCTATTATCACCAAAGTTCAGGCATACATCTTAACTTTGGAAAACTATAATGACCTCTTACCTAGTCTGCCTCCATCAAATACTGCCCCTTGAAATCTGTCCTCCTAAGTTTTGCCAAAGAAATCTTTCTAAAATACATATATGACTACATAACTAATCTGCTTGAAAATCTTGAACAATGGTTATGCTAAGTCCCAGCTCCTGAGATAGTATAAAAAATTATAATCCAGTTACTGAAATCTCAGTTTTGCTCTCTACCTCATATTTCATGCTCAAAAATACACAGTACTCCTTGTGCCTCTGTGCCCTTACACATGATATTCTGTCATATGGAATGAAATCCACTATTTGCTTAGTGAAGTGACTCAGTCCTGAAGACCCAACTTAGGCACTGCCTCCTCTGTAAAGCTCTTTACTGGCCTGTTCCCATAAGTAATAGTTGCTTTGGCATCTATTTTTCTTCTATACATCTCCTACATAAATCACATTTTGTTACTGCCTTATGTGTACTTCTCCCTCAAAAGATACAGAGCTTCCTCTTATTTCTCTAGTACCAATGCTTGTTCATAGCTGGTAAGCAATAATTAATATCCAATATAACCAACTTAACACTCAAAAGATATACAAATGACTTAAGTTTTTTCATATAAAGCAAATTATCCATACTTTCGCACTTGCCATTTCTCAAGTTTTTTCCATTGTATAGTTGTCCCTTGATGAAGGATTGGTTCTAGAACCCCCTGCCCAATACCAAAATCTGCAAAAGCACAATTCCCTTACATAAAATGGCACAGTATTTACATATAACCTGCAAACATCTTCTCATATACTTAAATCATCTCTAGATTATTTATAATACCTAATACAATGTAAATAGTTGTTATACTGTACTATTTAGAGAATGACAAAAAAAGTCTGTACATGTTCAATAGACAATATTTTTCAAATATTTTCAATACACAATTAGATGAATTTAAAGAAAATGAATCTGTAGATATAGAAGACTAACTTTACTTAGTAACCCTTTCCCTTGGATACTCTATTCCACCAAAAAAACTTAACTAGCACTTATTCAAACTTTAAAATTAACTTTATAAAAATTAACGTGTGTGTGTGTGTGTGTGTGTGTGTGTGAGAGAGAGAGAGAGAGAGAGAGAGAGAGAGAGAGAGAGAGAAAGAAAGAAAGAGATACCAGAGGTTAAATCCAGGGCATTCTACCTCTGAGCTATGCCCCCAGCCCTATTTTATTTTTTATTTTGAAACAGGGTCTACATGACCCAGGGCCTCGCTAAGTTGCTGAGGCTGGCCTCGAAATTTTGACGCTCCTGTCTCAGCTTCCCAAGTACTGGGATTACAGGCCTGTGCCACCAGGCCCAGCTCAACTTTTTATATTATAATGACCTATTTATGTTTGTGTATAGCTAGTATGTGACTACCTGGAAAAGGTACTATTCACCTCTATAGTCCCAGTATCTAGTATAATGCCAAGCAAAAAAACAGAAGTATATTTGTATACAGAATTCAGGATGAAAAACTATATCTTTGTGTGTGTGTGTGTGTGTGTGTGTGTGTGTGTGTGTGTGTGTGTGTTTTACTAGGGATTTGAACCCAAGGACTATATATCCCTACCATTATTTTATTTTTTGGAAATAGGGTCTTGCTAAATTGCTGAGGCGGGCTTTGAACCTGCAAACCTCCTGTCTCCGCCTCCCAAGTACTGAGATTACAGGTATGCAACACCACGCTCAGCTTCATCTTCAATTCTTACCACATTGATTAAAAAGTGTTGGCTGAAACAAATGTAGACATTTCTAACTGCTGAAAACTTCAGGTCCTTAGTGGTTTTAGTAAAACAACCAAAGTCACACACGTTTCCATTAATGGACTTTTCCACATTTACAATATAAAATTTAAAATGTCACTTTACATTCAGTACTAACTTCTATCAGCAATGTTAAAAAAGCAAACAGTAAAAAGAATAATCTTGGTTTCAGACTCAAAATCATGCAATAAAATAAATTACAATACCGCTTCCATTTTTAGATTTCTTCTGCCCTGGTTTCTTCTTTGAGGCAGTTGCTTCAGAGGGCAGGGTAGGCTGTTTTGTAACTGGGACAGGTTCTACTTTTTTGCCAGGAATCTTTGATACATCACTTTCTTTGATGACTTGCTCTTCAAGAAAAGGTTTTTGTTTCTTTTCCTTCTTTTTTCTTTCCCTCACACTACCCGAAGTTTCAACCACATTCAATGGAACAGGAACAACTTGCTCATCTTCTACAGCCAAAGCATCAGATAATTTAAAGTCTCGAGGTACACTCTCAGAATCAGATTCATGGAGGTTTCCATTCTGGATTTCTTTCTTTTTATTCTTCTTCTTTTCTGCCTTCTTTTTATCTGTTTTTGTAGGAATAAGCTTTTGTTCTCTTTTCTGTTTTGCAAGAACTTCATCATATAATGTTTCTTTCATGAAAAGCCAGAAGAAGAGGAAAATAACCGTAATAACTACTGAAGGAATAAGGACAATAAAATATGTTGACTCATAAAACTCCATGGTGCTTTTGTTAATGTGAACCTGTAAAACCTAAAGGGGAAGGAGACACAAAAAACAACTTCAGTCAGTCTTATAAAAATTAAACTTACAAATATCCTACTCTTTCTAATGGAATTTCAGATCTAATCTGATCTACAATCTAAATAGGTTAGTTATTAAATCATGTACTTGATTTACTCTGCTAACTACAATCAAACAGACTATGAAAGGAATGGTACCTAGAAAGAGTATGGCACATCCTTCCTTTTTTAAATCAAGTGAGGAAGATCCTAATGGGAGGAAAATTATTCTTTTTTCCCATAATATCTTTATTTTTTTATTTATTTATTGGGGGGGGGGGAGACTAGGGCTTCAACCCAGAGCTTCACACATGGTAAGAACACATTCTACCACTGAGCTACACATCCAGACCTACTTTTGCTACTTTATTAGTACTTAACTTTTTCCCTTTTATTCTTTAATGCTGACATATATATCCTAAGTCCCAGTTGCTAGGACTTTCATATATATGAAAGTAAAGAGGTATTAACTATTACACACTATATATTCATTAATCTTATTGGAAAAAAGAGGTAGCTCATTTCTTCATTTACAGATTTAAGACCATTCAGTAAGTGCTAACATCTTTATTCCTGTAACTAACAACCTCATGTTGTGGTCAAATACACCAAGGATATGGAAATATAATAAAGTCAAAAACAAAATGTTAGGATGTGGTATTTGGCATTAAAATATACTATAAATTAGATACTTTTGATTATTTTCAAGGCACCCCTTACTACATCAAATAAATCATATTGCAAAACCAAAGTCACCACTATTCTATCCAAAGGCAAAAAGGCTCTTGCTTATCAATAGTGGATCCTAATTTCAGATTAATTCAACAGATACAGGGGGAAAAAAAGGTCTGATCTGACTACCCAGCCATAACTACCTTAAATATAGATATCATAGCCCTCACCTGAGGGGTAGTTTCTGCTAAAATTAAATCTCAAATTAAAAATGATTCTGATATTTAAATTGTAAATACGGACACTCCCGTAAGTTTGTATAAGCTATATGAAAGTAGTTTGCATTCTTATATCATCTCAAATATGTTGTAAAAAAAAAAAAAAAGGCAAAATGTGTGATACAGCTGTAATTAAACCTTAGGACATACTTAAGGTAAAGCAAGTTAACATTTATCTTTTTTTTTTTTTTTTGCAGTACTGAGGATTGAACTCAGGGGTGTTCTACCTCCAAGCTACACCCCAGCACTATTTTTTATTCTTTATTTTGAAACCAGGTCTGGCTAAGTTGTGGAGTGCCTCACTAGGTACTGAGGCTGGTCGAGAACCCAGATCCTCTGGTCTCAGCCTCCCGAATGCTGGGATTACAAGCGTGCGCCACCATGCGCGGCAACGTTTATCTTTGAATGTACACATAAATCTGAAAATTCTTAAAGTTTTTAAGTTATCTTTTTTTTTTTTTTTTTTTTTGCGGTACTGGGGGTTGAACTCAGGGGCATTCTACCTTCGAGCTATACCCCCAGCCCTATTTTTTATTCTTTATTTTGAAACCGAGTCTCACTAAGTTGCAAAGTGCTTCACTAGGTAGCTGAGGCTGGCCGGGAACCGGGATCCTCCGGTCTCAGTCTCCCGAATGCTGGGATTACAAGCGTGCGCCACCACGCCCGGCTCAAGTTATCATTCTTAAGAGCCTTAAAAGCAGGTGATTAAAAATCCACCCAAACAAGATAAATTATTCTAAGAAGTAGTTTAGACCTTAGAAAACATCTGCTTATAAGTTGGATAAATCTAAGTTGACTAAATATAAGGCTTGACTTAAGTTATATCAGCAATGACCCAAGTCTGCAAATAGAAATGAAATCTGAGGACAAAGTAGCTTGTTCAATAGGCACGCTATTAATCTTTATGACTAAAACGTCATTTTACGTTTCAATTTCCATAGCAATTTTTTAAACAGCGTTAACACAATCCTCAACTAAGATTTTAACAAGCTGAAGGGAAAAAAGAATCAGCTAATAAAATACTAAAAGAAACTTTACACTGAATTGTTCCTCCCCAATAGTTCATGTTAACTATGCAGTTTTTAAATTGATTAGACACACTTTACTGTGCCTAAGTATTAGTGGTCAAATGAAACACTTTTAAAAAGCAGAGTTTTTATCCAGGCATGATTATTTGGGAAGCTGATGCAGGGGAATGACAAGTTCAAGACCAATCCAAGCAATTAAGCAAAAATAAATAAAAATAAAAAGGAAAAGGTTTACAGGTGAGTGTAGTCACGTGGCAGAGCACCCCTGGGTTTAATCCCCAGTACAATAAAAACAAAACAAAAAAGGAAGTTTTTTGTTTTAGGGGTACATAGCATAGCATCCACAGGATACACGGCCTGTTGCTTGCATATTATGAGGAAAAAACTGAAGATAACTAATCAATATATTACTAAACTTCAATAAATATAAGAATTTTGAATTCTATTTCCTTACTGAGGTGTTTCAGTTGCTTCTGTTATCATTTTCTTCCAATTAAAAGTGTTTAATATAGAGCCGGGCGTGGTGGCGCACGCTTGTAATCCCAGCATTCAGGAGGCTGAGACCGGAGGATCCCGGTTCCCAGCCAGCCTCAGTTACCTAGTGAGGCACTCTGCAACTTAGTGAAACTCGGTTTCAAAATAAAGAATAAAAAATAGGGCTGGGTGTATAGCTCGGAGGTAGAATGCCCCTGAGTTCAATCCCCAGTACTGGAAAAAAAAAAAATGTTTAATATAAATGACACAAAATTAATAATTTTATAAATTTTTCTGGGCATTAATTGATAATATTGTATCAGTTGGAATAACTGAAAAGAACTATTAGGAGAAACTTAGATTAAAATTCAAGAATGAAATCTGAAACTAAAAATCATTCTTTGTCCACTGATGTACAAGTAAGCAGGCATTTGCCAAATATATACATACATGTGTGTGTGTGTGTGTGTGTGTGTGTGTGTGTGTGTGTGTGTGTATGTATCAATTAAATGAGGAAAGAGTAGTTAGCAATCTAGGAATGCATAATTTCATATAAAATAATGTTGTCTGGAGAATTTAATGAATATACATTTAAAAGATATATTGTCGGGTGTCGTGGCACACACCTGTAATCCTAGTACTTGGGAGGCTGAGACAAGAGGATCACAAGTTAAAAGGACACCCTTAGCAATACAGCAAGATTCTCAGAAGGCTAGTGAGACCCTGTTTCAAAACAAAAAAATAAAATAGGGCTGGAAGTGTAGCTCTGAGGTAGAGAGCCCCTAGGTCCAATCCCCAGTACCACCCCCCCCACAAAAAAAAAAAAAATCACAGATTAGCCTACAATAGCTTTATTGAATGCACAATATAGTTAAAATATTACTAAGTATCACGGTGAAGCCTTGGCTGAAAGTTGTTACAAGTTCTTTGTCAAAATAGTGTTAAGTAAAAATCTGTAATCTGATCACACTGAATGTTAATACTCTGCGTTCCAAACATGCCACTATTCATAACATGTACTCTATCCTTTAAACCCACAGTAAGATTGCTGTTTTAAAACAGATAGTCTTTTAAAAAAAAAATGGTTCATTTATAGGAAATATTCTGTAGTAACAAAAAAATTGTCTATTATTGGTAGCCAAGTATCATTTAATCAATTTCCATTTCACAAGAGAATATTTTATGAACTGCTAAAATTAAGATTAGGCATTATGTATTTGCTAACTTTCAAATAAAGTAAGCATGCTATACTCCAGACATACCCTGAGTAAAAGTTTTTTTTTTTTTCCTTTGTGCTACTAGGGATTGAACCCAAGGACATTCTACTGCAAAGCTACAACCTCAGCTCTATTTTTTATTTTGAAACAGGGTCTCACTAGGTTGCTGAGGGCCTCAGTCCAAATTATTTGCATGATCCTGAAAATGCCAAACCAAATAATTCAGTGGTACCAAGTTGGTGGTGCCCACAAAAGCAAAAACATATCTTCTTCAGGGGATTCTTCCCTCAAGTCAAGCTCCTTGAGATTTTCAGTAGTGTGTGTGTGTGTGTGTGTGTGCGCTACTAGGAATGGAACCCAGGGGCATTCTACCTCCATGCTATACCTCTAGCCCCATTTTATTATTTTATTTGCTACTGGGTCTCACTAAGTTGCAGATGGCCCCTCAGAGTTGCTGAGGCTGGCTGCAAACCTGTGATCCTCCTATCTCAGCCTCTCAGTACTGGGATCACAAGCTGCACCACCATGCCCAGCACTCCTTAATACTCAGATATGAGTCCACAACCCACAATGAAGGAACATGTGATAAGCCATCACGAGTGAAGGACAGCAAAGCAAACTAAAGAATTAGATCCCTACAGACTTAAGGTAATTGCAATTTACAGATAGAGGTGACAACACGCAAAAAAAAAAAAGAGGGAATTGGAAAAATGAGCAAAAAACAAAAACTATCAAAAGTGACTAGGCAGAGCCAGGTGTGGAGGCATATGCCTGTAATCTCGGTACTTGGGAGACTGAGACAGAACAATCAAAAGTTCACAGCCAGCTTCAGCAACTTATAGTGAAGCCCTCCACAACTCAGTGAGACCGTTTCAAAATAAAAAATAAGGCTATGGGTATAGCTCTGAGATAGAATGCCCCTGGGTTCAATCCTCAGTAACCTTCCCTGCAAAAAAAAGTGAGTAGGTCTGAATTAGGATTTCCACAAATAAAAACAATAAAAATTTAAATATATAGGAATAATATCAGGAATGGTAGTACCTGCCTACAGGCTGAGGCAAGAAGATCACTTGGAAATGGCTATCAAAATATAAAACTCACTAAATTCCTATTCTCTTGGTAAATCACTATACCAAACGTATTTACCAAATATATTTATCTCCTGGTAAATCACTATGCCAAATGTATTTACCACTATGCCTGGTAAATCACTACGCCCTAGAATACAACTAAAAGTATCTTTTAAAATAAAACGAAAGCCAGGTGTGGTGGCGCATGCTCTTCACTGCCAGCCTCCACAACTTAGTGAAACCCTGTTTCAAAATAAAGAATAAAAAACAGGACTGGGGGTGTAGCTTGGAGGTAGAATGCTCCCAGGTACTGCAGAAATAAATAAATAAAAGGAGAAAGATTCAAAGTAACTAAAAGACAAAATAATATAGTAAATCAAACTGGAATCCCTGACATGAGAACTCCATTTACAACATCTGTTCTAAAATTAGCTTTACAGGCTACATTGAAATCTCAAAGCTGTGGTGCAATTTCTCCTTTTAAACTGTAACGCATAGTTATTTCTATGACTCACTCTTGTACACACCCTTTGTTATTTTATCACTATCCATTCTAAAGTACTACTACCACAATGTGAAGGAATAATGAAATTTAATCTGTTAGTCTCTTGTCCTAACACTTGAAATTCTTTAATCAAATTTTTTCTTTTAATATGAGAATAGACAAATCAATTCAACCAGCTTCTCTAAGAAACTGAAAAGACACTGCACAATTGGTAGCTGCTAAAAGTTACATCCATTATCTTAAAAACTTTTGCTTACCCATCAAGCCCAACTAGCCCATTTTCTCAGGAAGCACTCACTCAAATACTTTCATAGGAGATAATCTGGTTAAAGGTCTATTCAATTTATGATGACCTAATTAGATAAATTGAAAGCCTGAATTCAAAGAAAGTATGAACTTTTTTTTTTTTTTCTGGTGCTAGAGATGGAACCCAGAGCCTGCCTTGGGCACTCTAGGCAAACACCCTACCACTGAGCTACACTCCTAGCCCAAGTTTTTTATGGGTTGTTTTTGTGTGTGTGTGGTGTTGAATGTTTTGTTTTTGTTTTTGTTTTGATGGATTGAACCCAGGGGCATTCTACCTTTGAGCTACCCTACCCCTGGTCCTATTTTACTTTTATATTGAAACAGGGTCTCACAAGGTTGATAAGAGTCTCACTACTTGCCGAGGCTGTCCTAGCCTTCTAAATACTGGGATTACAGGTGTGTGCCACCACACTCAGCTCCAATAAGTCTTTTTAAAAACTCAATCTTTCAAATAATACACAAAAGCCATTTTCAAAGACAAAAGAACATTAAGTCATCAAAATGGTTCAAAAATTAACACAGAACATGAAATTCTTACCAGTAATTTAATAATAAACAACTATACCATGATACAGAAGTTTTTCTCACCCAAGTAATTGTAATCTAAGTTTTTTTTCTCCTGTTAAAATCTATAATCTTGACCTATCTTTACTTTTCACAAGACTTGTGAGTTAGAAAGGGCCATCTAATCCAACTAGACACTCAAGAGACTGGGCCCAGCTAAATGGCCGGCTTATGCCTGAAAACCAGGGAGGAATCGTCCCATAAAGCCCAAATCTCCAGAAAAGACATAATACTAAAAGCATCATTTCACGAACATGAAATATAAGTAACAAGACAGGGATGTCAAATATTATCCAAAATGACTCCAGGGCAATTATTGGAAAAGTTTTGGTTACGAAACAAGAATTTTTAAAATTTGCCCAAGAACAGTCAAATAAAAGCAAGAGAAATAGCCCAAACACACATGAAAAGTTTAGTATATTATCAAAGCACCATTTCAAATCAACAGGTAGTGTGTATAAATGTAACAGGTAGTACTAGCACAAATGATAGCCATTTTGGAAAGAAATTAAGCCCCTACCTGAATTATACATGGAACAAAGTTTTAAAGATTAAATCATGAAAGAACTAGAGGAAAAGACACAAGTGTGTGTGTGTGTGTGTGTGTGTGTGTGGTGTGTGTGTACATATATATACATGATATATATATGATATATATATATATATACACACATATGTATATATCTTTTTTTTTTTTAAGTAATCTGTTTTAGCCAGCCATGGTGGCACATCCTTGTAATCCCAGTACTTGGGAGGATCGCAGGTTCACCACTAGCTTCAGCTACTTAGTGAGGCCCTCCACAACTTATTGAGACTCTGTTTCAAAATAAAGAATAAAACAGAGCTGGGGGTGTAGCTCTGAGATAGAATGTCCCTGGGTTCAATCTCCACTACCACAAAATAATAAGCATCATCATCAATTTCATTAAAGGCTTTTATGTCTCATGTAAAACACAGAGATAAAGAAAAAGACTGGTAAATCTGAGAAAAAAAGATTTTATGACTAAAAATAAACTCAAAAGACCTATAACAAAAATATTTGGAAAAAGGTCTGGTTGCCTTAATTCACAAATATCACTTAAAACTTAGAAAGATGAACATAAGCCAGGCATGGTGGCGCATGCTTGTAATCCCAGCATTTGGGAGGCTGAGACCGGAGGATTTGGGTTCTCAGCCAGCCTCAGCTACCTAGTGAGGCACTCCGCAACTTAGTGAGACCCTGTTTCAAAATAAAGAATACAAAATAGGACTGGGGGTGTAACTCGGAAGTAGAATGCCCCTGAGTTCAATCCCCAGTACTGCAAAAAGGAAAAAAAAAAAGAAAAGAAAGATGAATATAAGAAAGGAACATGTGGTGGCGCACGCTTGTAATCCCAGCATTCAGGAGGCTGAGACCGGAGAATCCAGGTTCCCGGCCAGCCTCAGCTACCTAGTGAGGCACTCCACAACTTAGTGAGACTAGGTTTCAAAATAAAGAATAAAAAATAGGGCTGGGGGTATAGCTCGGAGGTAGAATGCCCCTGAGTTCAATCCCCAGTACCACACAAAAAAAGAAAGGAACATGTTTAGAAAGTTCCTAGAGGAAACTTACCCAGTAAGTGTATTTTTTTAATGCAACCTGAGTAACATTAAAGATATGCAAATTAAGATAACATGTACTCTTTTCACTTAGGTTAACATCAGAGTAGAAAGATGTGATAAGGAAGGGATTACCAGGGGAATCCAGGAAATTTTGGAGGTGATGCACATGTTCAGTTTGAGGGTGGTCATTTCACCAGTGGACACAGGACAGCACACATTGTACTCCAAACGCAAGCAGTTTATTGTATGCCAGTTACATATCAATAAAGTCATTTAAAAAAAAATGTTCGTAGGTATTATCTTTCCACTATAGTTGGCAAATACATAAAGGCAGGGGCCAGGAAATATGAAAAGTAGTAGTCTCATGTTTGAATATAACTAGTACAGCTCATGAGAAATTCGGAAAAGACTTAAAGTATAATAATAATGCATCCTCTTCAACAAAGAAAATTCCTTTCCTTGTTGTTTATGCTACAGATACAATCACACAGTGACATCCTCAAAAGTGTTCACTGTTAATAATGCAACTTTATAAAACTAGAAAAACTGTGACTAGTGACTAAGCTTGAAACAGTTTCATATAAAATATGGGAAGATATTCAAAATATATGCTTTTGCCCCCTCCTCCTCCCCCCCAGTACTAAATACTACTGAGTTACAGACAAACTAAATTGTCAAGGTTAGTCTAAAACTTGAGATCCTCCTTCAATGTTTAATTTTCCCACCATGAGCTCATATTACTTTTAAAATATAAAGTAAAATTTAGTATATGTTTAAATTATAAATCGTAACCTTTCAAAACTAATTTGGGGAGTCCATTTCTAACAGAAAGCTTGACTGCTTTTCCAAATGCCAAATAAAGTCTCTTACTAAGATTTTACAGCCATGAATCCTGAGATTTGCATCTACAGTCAGCCAGGCCAGAACACCCCACCCCTGCCTACCAAAAATATTAACGTAAAAGTGACTCAAAGGCCATGAAAGCCCTGTGACTCTTAGGAAGGAAACAACCCCTCTGGAAAAAATATCCCTTCTGCACAGTACAGCATTTGCAGAAGGTAAACTTAGAATCAAAAGTGCACAAGAACTAGTAGACACAAACGAAATACTTATCAACGAACTCCAGGCTACAACGTGGAAGATTATTTTAAAAAAAAGTTTATCGGCCATTAAAACTGTAAAAGAAATCAGAAAACACTCATTTAAAGGGGGGGGGAGGGATACTACAAAGACATGAAGAAACTACATAAATAGCATGTGTATATGCTGGGACTGGTAGCTAATGTCTCTAATCCCAGCTACTTTGGAGGCAAAAACAGATGGATCACAAGTTCAAGACCAGCCTGAGTAATTTAGGGAGAATACATCCCCGAATAAAGCATTAATAAAAAGTGCTGGATATTATAGTGGTACATGCATACCCATATTTATGGCAACAAAATTCACAATAGCCAAGTTATGGAACCAACCTAGATGTCCATCTACAGATGAATGGATAAAGAAAATGTGGCATATATACACAATGGAGTTTTACTCAGCCATAAAGAACAAAATTATGTCATTTGTGTGAGGCCCTAGATTAAATCCCAGTTACTATTTAAAAAAAAAAAAAAGTGTTCATACACACATATGCACAAAGACACACAAGCACCCAGAAATTAAAAACCAAATAGACTGATATTCTACAAATTATCAACTAACTATGAAGAGAGATCTGATAAAACTGACAATGTATCACAAAAGGATACATAGAAAAAAGATGGGAAAAATAGCCAAGAAGGTACAGTAAGGCAATAGGAATTAATGAGAAAACTGTATTTTAAAAGGTAGTATTCAATGAGAAAATGGCTAAGAATTTTCAAGAATTGTTGAAAAATATGCACCTTTCAATTTAAAAAGAACCACAAAATCTGGATAGAAAATAAACATTTAAACATATTTTCAGTAACACTGCATAATTCAAAAGATGTAATGCAAATCTTGATAATACAGGAAATATTACCTACAAAGGTATAAAATTAGGCATACATATTATTCAGCAACAGAAGCCAGAGGATAATAGAATAAAATCTCCATAGAAATAATAACCATTAACATAGAATTGTAGAAACTAGCTAAACACTAAAATCTCAGTTTTCAGAAATATACATACACATACACACACACACACACACACACAAACACACACGCCTGCCAGTTACATGTAACAAAAGTTGCAGGGTGTGGAGTGGAGGCACAGGCCTGTAATCCCAGTACTTGAGAGGCTGAGATAGGAGGTTTGCAGGTTTGAGAACAGCTTCAAATAGTGAGATTCTAACCTAGAGGGATACTGTTCGAAAATAAAATAGGGCTAGAGGTGTAGCTGGGCAGTAGAATGCTTCTGGGTTCAATACCCACTAACATATACACACACACAAACACTCTTAATGTCAGCAAACAATACTTTATATGAAATTTACTAATCTAGAAGTAGTATTTTTAAGTAAGCTATACTTCCAACCAGAATATGATTGATAATACTCCAATAGTCTTTCACATTAGGAATTACAGTGGATCTTTTGTTTTATTTTGTTTCCTAATAAACTTTTCAGGAAGCCAGGACAGAGTGCTAGCAAAGAATTTTTCCTTTCTGTCCCCTTGATTACAAGCTTCCAAGTACAAAACTACACAAAATAAATGGCAAAATTTTAAATATTCCCTAACTCTATATAAATGAAGAAACTAAAGGCAAAAAGGAAAGAAAAACTACTCACATACTCTCATTTGCAGATTTTTTTCTGGAAGATTACTTCTGTTAATGAATTATTAATCCATATAGTGAAGTTATAAAAAAAAAAAGAATCTACTATCCAGTTTTCTATTCCTCCTTTGGCAAATGCAACAAGCCTTCATCATTATATTTTATGAATAAAGTATATTTACTTTGAAACTATGTATACTTATATATCTTCACTGTTAGATAGTATAGCATAATTTTTCACTAAAAGTAATGGAAATGTTTTCATTTAATGGCTTTTCGCTTAGCAGTAAGGTTTTCAAAAATGAATTCACATCATTAGACACCTGACTCTCAAGTTTCAGACACCAAGCTGCAAGAGTTCAAACAGTAAGGGATACTAGTCCTACCTCAAAAAAGAAAAAAAAAAAACCTATTTAGCTTCAGTTGGACTATCAACTCCAAAATAAACTGAAACACAGGGTGAGTAAGGTGAACAGGAACAAAAAGTCACACTGAAGGCTTAGCAATATTAGCTAGTTATAATCACAAATTAGTGATACTCAAATTGAATTCACCCTATAGAATTGAATAATATCCAACAAGATTGAAAGAGAACAGATTTGAGTAAAGGAAGAGATCACTAAACTAGAGCACTCAAGTATTACTCAGGATACATCAAGTTGAGCTTCCAAAAACAAGTGAGATTAAAATAGATGGAAATGAAGATGGAGATATTCAATAAGCATCCTTCTATCCCAAACACTTAGTAGTGGCATAAAAGGCTAAAGAGAGAGAGAGAAAGACAAGACAGACAGATAATTTAAAGATAAGGCTAAGCCAGGCGCAGTGGCACATACCTGTAATCCCAATACTTGGGAGGCTGAGAGAGGAAGACCACAGGTTCCAGAGCAGCACACAGCAAGTAAGTTAGTGAACCTCTATTTTTAAGTAAAAAATAAAATAGTGCTGAGAGAGCCGGGCGTGGTGGCGCACACTTGTAATCCCAGCATTCGGGAGGCTGAGACCAGAGGATCCAGGTTCGCGGCCAGCCTCAGATACCTAGTGAGGCACTCCGCAACTTAGTGAGACTCGGTTTCAAAATAAAGAATAAAAAATAGGGCTGGGGGTATAGCTCGGGGGTAGAATGCCCCTGAGTTCAATCCCCAGTACCGCAAAAAAAAAAAAAAAAAAAAAAATAGTGCTGAGAGTATAGCTCAGTGGGAGAGCTACGCTGGGTTCAATCCCCAGTACCACAAAGAGACAGACAGACAGACAGACAGAGAGAGAACGAACTAAACTCAAAGTTACAATAAACATATCCCTTGGCCCAAAACACAATAAAAGTTCAAAACATCAATCCATGACTAAAGTGAAACAGAGAAAAGAAATGGGGAAACACGCAGAACACTGGCTCCTAAGTAGACAAGTCAGAAATTCAACCCATAAAGGTAATAGCAGCAGAACAGACCAGGTTCAATGCTTAACACCAAAAGGCGGGAGGTGGGGAATAGGATTTACACAGCTTGTGAAAAAAAAAAATATTGTTTTCATAAAGGTGGTGAGAAGCCTTAGCAAGCTGGTGCACACCTGTAATCTCAGCAAATTAGAAGGCTAAGGCAAGACTGCCAAATTTGAGGCCAGCCTTTGCAACTTAGCAAGATTCTGTCCCAAAATAAAAAAACTAGAAAAGACTAGGGATAGCCAGGAGTGGTGGTGCACACTTGTAATCTCAGTACTTGGGAGACTGAGACAGGAGGATCACAGTTTCTAAGCCAGCCTTGGCAACTTTAGTGAGGACCTCCTCAACTTAGTGAGACTCTGTTTCCAAATAAGAAATAAAATCAGGCTGACGATGTAGCTAAGAGGTAGAATGCCTCTGGGTTCAATCCCTAGTGCAAAGGAAAAAAAAAACAGTAAGAGGGAAGGAGAAGGAGAGGGAAAGAGGGAAGGAGGAAGAGAGGAAGGAAAAGAAATATGGAAAACAATCCACCTATAAAACCAACAGCTATACTCTTGTACAAGTTCTGAGCCTAGAGAGAAGAGGCTGCAAAGCTTCCCAGTTGAATTTTGCTGATGATATCCACGTACTGTTCAACAAATTTTTGTTTTCTAATTCCTATCCATTTGTAATTAAGTTTAAAGGCTAGATCAGATTTCAGGTTTCTGAGTGAAAAACCAATGCAGTCAGTGTAGCCTATTTCCATCATAAAATATATAATACCTGGACATCTCTTTGTGATATTAATCACTATCAGTGATTTTGTCTAAATCTTATTCATTAGGAAACACAAAATGGTGATATTGTAAGTCTATCACTCCTTTACTAATTAGAATACTTCTATAGAAACTTTTTTCATGACCTATTTGCTACCCAAAACAGAAATACAGGAGAAGGAGAATAAATGCTTATTTCTTTTTATTTACTAGTAGTCAAAATTATGAACTGAGCCCATAGGTACATGCCTGCAATACTGGTACTTGGGAGGCTAAGACAGGAGGATCACAGGTTTGAGGCCAGCATAGGCTTAGCAAGACCCTGTTTCAAAATTTAAAATAATAATAATAACAACAACAACGACAACGGTTAGGGGCATAGGTCAAAGGTTTTTAAAAAGGGGTTGGGATGTATTTCAGTAGTAGAGTGCTTGCCTAGCATGTGCAAGGCCCTGGGTTCAATACCTAGTACCACACACATACAAAATGAATTGGTCCAACAACAACCAATAGTTTTTTTAATCCAAAACATCAGAAGAAATTTAATAAGAAAAAAACAAATCATCAATAAAAACATGAATTCACACTAGAGGGTATTAATTTCATGAAGCAGTTTGACAAGGATTTTTAAATTTGAACATGCTGATGAAACAGATGAGAAGAATTTAAAGTGGCAAACAGTTTATAAAAACAAGAGAAAATTCAAACAGATATGAAAAAATTCAAAACCTAAGAAATGAAAATTGTGCATCCTGGCATATAGACTCAGTACACAGAATAAATCCTAGGCTGGAAAGAGAAGAATGATTTGGTAAATTGCTAATGCTATTGAATTCATCCAATATGAGGCACAGAAAATACAGAGGAAAAAAAAGAGCAATTAAGAAACAAAAAGAATAAACTGAGTCTTCAACAAGGTCTACCAAAAGGTAAGAAAATGCAAATAACAGAATCAATACCTATTTAAAGAGCTGAGAATTTTCCAAAATTGAAGCAAAAGCTCATAAGTATACTCTGAGTATCAGGTGAATGTATAGAAATTTGCCCACCCTTACAGAGCTACAAAATACCAAAACCAAAGAGTTGGTTCACAATAGATGTCCCTAATAATTTAAGAAAACCACACGCAAACACTGGCATTGCTCTGAAATGTTTACAGATCTCTTACAATGTCATATTGGGTGTTGGATTAGAGACTTCAAAGTTTACACAACTCTATCCATACTTTTTCAACATTCCTACATAATTATTTTCTTATGACTCTAAAGGTAAAGTGTGAATAAAATCCTTGAAATAACCCTATACTATAGTGAACTATTTAACTCAAATATTTCTCTCAAAGTATCTCATAAATAAGCCTTTTTTTTTTTCATTAAAATGTGAGCAATGTAGAGATTGGAGAAAAGAACAGCACAAAAGAAATAAAAAGCCAACATTAAGGAAAGAATTGTGAGACAACAAAAACTTTTTGAGACAAAAATGCAGTATTTTCATAACCTTGAGGTAGAGAAAGATTTCTTACACAAAACATATAAATCACAAAAGAAAAATACTGATAAACTAAAACTTTCAGCTCTTACTAATAAGGACACCATTTTATTAAATGAGAAGACAAGCCCCAAAGTGGAAGAAGACATTTGTAACATAATTGGCAAAGAATTAGTATTCAGAACACAAAGAACTCCTACCAACCCAAAAGAAAGGCAACCCCAGAGAAAAATAAACAGCAATTTCTAAGAACAGGAAACAAAAATTTCTGACAAATATTTGAAAAGATGCTTTCACTTAGTTAACAGAAATGCAAAACCTACAAGGTATCAATTCATACACAATATACTCCCTGACTTTAGTTTTTAACAATATCATGAGTGGGCAAGAATATGGAGCTGTAACATGTATTTACTGGCAAAGGAAATAAACTGATAAATTTACATTGGAAAACAATTCGCCACCACATAGTAAAGCTAAAATTATCTCCTTTTATCCAATAATTCTAACTAGCTATAAGCCCCAAAACAACTTATTCAAACTGTAAATCTCAAATCATTAATGGATAGCAAAAATCAACATAATGGGTCTTTACCATTTTTGTTTTGTTTTTGTTGAGATACTGGAGATTGAACCCAGGGGCATTCTACTTCTGAGCTCCACCCCAAGCCCTATTTTATTTTTTATTTTGAAAAAGGGTCTCACTCAGTTGTGGAGGACCTAAGTTGCTGAGACTGGCCACAAACCTGCAATTCTTTTGTCTCAACCTTTTAGCTTAACTACCATTTTTGTTTTGAATGAAACAGACAGTATAGAATAGCATCACACAAAAGGTTTGTTTTTCAGGAAACTTTGTTAATGTACTAAGACATAATGTAAAATGTATTTCATAGGGTAAATGGTAACAACAGTTGAAAAAACACTACCTTAGAAATACTTAAATACATCAATAGGTTTATGCAAAGTATTGATAGCAGCACTGAATCTAACAACAACAAAAATAACCTGTAAACCCAAAACCCCATCAACAGGAAATTAACTATAAAACAGTCACACAACAAAATCCTGTGCATTAGTGCAAGTAAATGAATTAGAGCTACATATACATGGTGAAAGAGTATCAAGACCAGAAAATTTGAGGGGAAAAACTTTGTTTGACATACAAAGAGATGTGGCAAAACTAAAAGAAAAGCAAAGGCAGCAGGGCATGGCAGTACACACCTGTAATCTCAGTACTTGGGAGGCTGAAATAGGAGGATCACAGGTTTGAGGACAGTCTCAGCAACTTAGTGAGACCCTTTTTCTAAATAAAAAATAAGAAGGGCTTGGGGTATAGCTCAGAAATAGAATACCCCTGGGTTCAATCTCCAGCACCAAAAAAAAAAAAGATAAGTTGTTACTTCTGGTGGGGGTGAGAGGAGTGCACAAAGGAATAAAAA
>PVLC010004000.1:0-89988 GCA_004027655.1 Graphiurus murinus | reverse complement strand
TTTTTTTTTTTTTTTTTTTTTTTTTGCGGTACTGGGGGGTTGAACTCAGGGGCATTCTATCTCCGAGCTATACCCCCAGCCCTATTTTTTATTCTTTTTATTTTGAAACCGGGTCTCACTAAGTTGCGGAGTGCCTCACTAGGTAGCTGAGGCTGGCCGCGAACCCGGATCCTCCGGTCTCAGCCTCCCGAATGCTGGGATTACAAGCATGCGCCACCACGCCCAGCTGTAAGACCCTGTTTTTAAATTTAAAAAAATAATAATAATAACATAAGGCTGGGAGTATAGCTCAGAGGTAGAATGCTCTTGCGCGCATACACACAAAAGGAAGAAAAAGAAGGAGGAGGAGGAGGAAGAGGAGAAAAAGAAGATACAAAACTTGTCTCAGGCCCCTCTATGGCCATGTCCTGTTTATGTGTGGGGTAGATGTTTTAAATGCTTATGACAAATAACAGAAAGAAAAGTTATTTATACTTAAAACTGAGTAGTTAAAATTCAAGGTTATTTTAAGTTGAATTTAGATTTATGTAGATCAGGTTAGATCAGATTTGATTTATTTAGATTAGGATTTAGATAAGAAATGGACAATGAACTTTAGGCTATCCGTCGACCTTGAGGAAACTCACTTGTATCTGTTGCTTCTTCCTCCTTGAAAATCCATCAGTTCTTGTACAAAGTGCCTGGTTTTCAGTTACACAAAAGCATAGGCAGACTCTTTATAAAACAGAAACTTGAAATAAGGCCTTCAATAACTGATATATATGGGATGCCATCCTTGTCTGTCTTCACTTTCATTTGGAAACTTTTTTTCATTCCTTTTACCTATTCCTTTTCAAGTATTATCAGACATTATCACTAAAGTGCTTGAAAATTGTTTGTTCTCTGCCCAGCAACTTGTTCTTCTACTTGTTCGATGATGTCAAACAATCAAATGTAATCAACAGAAACCTCAGGAAATTGCTAGAATTCCTAACCTGAAGTGGGTTAGCAAACCCGGAGACAATTTGTCTATTTAGAGTGGAAATTATTTTCAACGTGATACCTATCACATTTCCCACCCAATTATTGAGTAATGCATTTGGAAGCACAATATTTATTCATATTTTTTTTAAGTGTGTACTTCCTGTGCCCAGATTCCAATCAGCTTCATCAATCCATTGTGTGTGTGTGTGTGTGTGTGTGTGTGTGTGTGTGTGTGTGAAGTTTTTCAAATGTGATCCTTCATTCAGACAAACAAACCTATGCAGGAATTTCCCTGTTAACTTTTCGGGAATTCGTTTTGCACGTGTACCAGTTTGAAGGAAAAAACAATTGTCCCCACATTTCACTTGATTCAGGTAATTGTGGTGGGCCCACAAGCTCTCTGTATTTCGGAAGTTCAGCAATCTGAGTCAGCTTCCTCCCTCTCTGTTTTTATATTGTCCAGTGTGATGCTTCCTTCTTGTACCAAAATAGAATGGGTTTGTTTTTGTATTAAACTTGGAGACTAGCTATGGATTACACTGGTTTAGGATAAAGGATTCTTTTTTTTTTTTTTTCTTTTTCTTTTTCTTTTTTTTTTAAGAACATTCCATTTATCCCAGGGGGAAAGAGACTAATTGCCCAAGGAAAAATAAGAGGGGTAATGAAGTCTTTTCTCCTTAAATGAAATACCTCCTTTAATCTTCAGAAAGGTCAGTTATATTGTGTTTGCCTAATCTCATTTAATGTTTGAGAGATTGGGTCGTAGAGTAACTTACGACTTTTGCAGTCATACCTATTTGCATGAAATTGAGGGAAGGAGAAGTTTCCAATGGAATTAGACATAAAAACCTGGATATTCTGTCGTGCAACTTGATTTTTCTCTTTACTGTATCATACAGTGCCATTATCTGCAAGTTCTCCTGTCTGCAGGAGAATGCCATTTTAGATCTCTGCCCTGCTGCATTTTTATAGCTGTTATGTTCATGTGGGTAATGAGTGGGCACATTTGTGGTGTTCTTCATCACAGAAATGTGAAAATATGTGGAAAAGTGGGGAGATAAATCTAATCAGAGATAACTGGATTCAAGAATTTGGGAACCTAGTTTTTACATTTATTTATGCATGCTAGTATATATCTCCAAAACAATATAGGTCTGGGTGAGTTTTTATAAGACCCATAAGGCCAAATGTGGGAACTGCCTCTTTTTTTTCTGAAGGGAAATTGTACCACAGAAAGGTAGGAGTCAAATATTTATAAAAGTCTGATTTTAAAAATTAGCCCTCATTGCTTTCTTTAGAAATCACTGTGAACTACATTATAATCAATATGAGTGTAATCTGTCTGACCATCCATGAAGAAGATATTTGATCATGTGATAAACCATTTGAATATCTGCCTATGAACCCAGACCATAACAGAACACAAAGCTCAAGATAACATAGGAAGTAATTGATGAAGCCACAAACAGAAATTAGATTTCACAGTCTATGTTTATTCTGATATTTTGATGCATTTGTGTGATAAAAAGCATCTTCTAAACTAAACTTGTCTATATTGGAACATACAAATACTTTAAACTGTCCTACCTGGTCCTATCTAGAGAGTGCCAAGAGAATACATTCATGCCACCAAAAAGGGTGAGACGATTAGTGCTTTATCCAAATTCTCCATAAAATAAGGATTTATTTCAGTTAAAATTTTTATATTTATCTGTTAAATATATTTGTCTGAGGCAAATAGGTTCCCCAGATACATGTACAGATTGAAAAAGTTCAATTAGTATCCTAATTTTGTGTAAAACTCTTCATTGCTTTTTATGAGAACATAGTTTTTGTTTTTTGTTTTTGTTTTAGTTCTAAATGTCTCAATACGAAGACAGATCAAGGAAAGTGTTCACAGGTTTTTTGTCAGTGTTCAGACTAGATTGCAACGCTGTTTCAAACCATGGTCCTTAGAACAAATTCTTCTTAATTTGTGTGTGTGTGTGTGTGTGTGTGTGTGTGTGTGTGTGTGTGTGCGTGCCTATATCCTCCTTTTGATTATTAGATCTTTTATGAAGTTGTATTTATTCCTAGTAGGATTTTTGTCATTGCATTTTAATTTGGATATTAAACATTAACCCCTTCTTACTATAAGCTTTCACAATTTATCAGATTTTTACAATTCAACAGTTCATGGATATGCATTTTACCAAGTAAACATCAACATTAATTTAGCTTATGAATTAAATCTCTTGTTTATAGTGACTCCTACTGGAGAGCAAAAAATACCAGCAGGTTTAGCTTCTGAATACAAGCTATACTTGGTAATACCTTTTCTTATAAATGGATAGGGGAGCTTTGATAACTTCCTTTCCCTGGCTTGGCGAAAGTAACTATTTATCTAACATTAAGTATGAGAACATAAATTTGGATCCTCAGATATCAGCAGAAATTATACATTTAAATATCTGACTATACATGTATACTTCCAGGCTTGTAATGTATTTTTTAAAAATGTGATTGTGTATCTGCTTGGTAATGAAGAGTTTTAGCATTTTTCCCATGTTAGTAGGTCCATTTTGGGTAGAGATGATTTCCTTGCTGTTCTTTAAGGCACTCTTGCACAGGAGAAACAACAGGGAAAGGCAAAGAAATGCACTATCATTTAGAACATACTCCTGATATGCCGAAAAGAGGTGTCCCCTCGTTTGAGCCTCAGAAGAAGCATGTGTGTGAATAAATGAAAGAAGTAAGACTTGAATCTGAGATGTGGCTTGGCCAGAGTCGCACTGCGGGGGAGTAGCAAGGTTGTCAGTCTCCTACAGGTGTGTCCCACCCTCAAGTTTAAGCCCTCTGGCCTTCATAGTTTCAATCACATCCTGGTTCTACTCGTCTTAGCAGCCTCCTGTCCTATGGAATATTATCTAAGGCTCTTTTGAGACTTAATTCTCTGTCTTTAAAGTGAGGACAATAATACCTATCACAGAGTACCCAGTTATGAAGATTAAACAATTGAAGGCAATTGCATCTTCTTGAAGTCGTATATCTCTATAGATATATTAAGAAATACTAGTAAAAAAGTTTTGGTGGAGTATTTAACTAAAGTAGTTATCTTATTTATACTTTTGTTGCTTGCATAATGTTTTTAGTCATTGTCTAGTGACAAATAACACTGTTCTTACAGTATGTATTTACCCAGTTCAGCCATGGTAGCAAAAGGGGTCAGTATTATAGAAGTAAGCCAGTGTAATATGAAACAAACACACACACATACACATTGTAGGTATTCAATGACTTAAATAGGAACATGGAATTGTTCAAGTTCTGCCAGGTTATGGCATGGAGGGGGGAATGACCTTCCCCCCATATGACCACCATTCATTCATTTCCTATATTGAGCCACCAACCTTATTCTGGGCAATATGCAGGGCTCTGTACGTGTGTGTGTGTGTGTGTGTGTGTGTGTGTGTGTGTGTGTGTGTGTGTTCTATAGCCATATTTTCCGTTTTGTTCAAGAGCCAGGTCCCATCTCTGGGCCACCTGGTCAGGCCTCTGAGGCAAAGGAGAGAACTGACCCATCTCTGAATGTTGTGCGTGTCCCACGGTAGAACCTAATCCAAAGTTGGAAATCATTATTTAAAAAGTATTTGTGAAATGACTGCGCGAATATAGAAATCCAAGGTTCTTCCCGTGAATGTTGTGAAATTTGAATATTTGCTTTTTCTTTAATGCAGTCGTCCATTTATTCAGCAAGATGTTGTTGAGTACTCACCTTGCTGGTGATATTATATCAATGCCTTGGAGGTTTCTAGTCAAATAACTCCAAAATGTCTTGTGATGATTGTAGATGTGTATTGTATAGTCAGTTGTACTTCACCTCAAATATATCCTGTCAAGGACTCTTTGGGAGAAAAATCACAAAGTAGCTGTGAACAATAGATTCTAGGAGAAAAAAAAATTATATGGGTGACTGAATAGTCAGTTCTACTGCTAAGAATTTTCTCCCCAACAAGGCAAGGAAAACTGGTCCCACTTCCTACCCCTTGTGTCCTCAATGGTGCTTGATACCTCTGTGCTACACCCCCAGCCCGTTTTACTCTTTATTTTGAAACAGGGTCTCACTAAGTTACAGAAGGCCTCACTTAATTTGCTGAGGCTGGCCCCAAACCTGGGATCCTCCTGTCTCAGCCTCCCAAGTACTGGGATTACAAGCATGCACCATCGTGCCTGTTTACTCCCTGTCACTTCAGTGGCAAAAAAGGGCTCTTTACTTAGCTACTACTAATTAGGTTATTTGTTTAATTGTACACTGATATGGAAGAAGTGGTCAGCCAGTTCACAGTCCCTTAAAAATTGGCTGCATAAGATTGACTTCTTTTAAACTTATTATGAAGCACATGGGCTTATGCATATAGCTTCAGTTCTTAGACTTCTGTGCTAACCCCCCACACATCACACTAAAAATTTATCATGGATGATATTTCTGTCACTAAGACAACTTCAAAGTCTGAAATCGCAGGCATGTCTCAGTTGACAAGCCACTGACTGGAGTTTCCGTGATTGAAATGTACTCCAGGGTCAGCAAACCAAAACCCAAACATCGCTGAATGATAATACACACAGTGCCTCCCTGGTTATGATTCATAGATCACCTTTCAAAGTGGTGTATCTTTATTAACTATTATAAATTTGTACCTTTTTGAAATTTCAGACCCTTTTTCATCAGTAAAATGAAGCCCAGGAGCTTAGTGTTCTGCTCCTGTTTTAGGAAAAAAAAAAAATTTTTTTTCAGTCATATGTGCTGAATTGTCACAATTTACAAATCCATTTCACCTTATCTGATTAAAAATGTTTACTTATGCACATGTTAATAAAAGAAATGAGAGCTTCAATTTTAAAATATGAACTTTTGCTCATAAAAGTATGACATTTCATTTATGTTTATATAGTGAATCAAAAGGCATCTTTATGCTTTCAAAATATGTGGGAAAAGATATTTTATGTAGACGAAGAAAGATGATGGTTAACCAAAATAGTTAAGAAGTCTTCCTAGCAGTCTATCCCCTGAAAAGTTAGATAGGATCTAGAAACAGCCTTCTAAATAAGGACTTCCCATAAGAAACAACAAAGGAATAATCGCCCACCCCCACCCCAAACTCAACTCATCTCTCTTTAAATTCTAGCTTCTTTTCTAAGTCGTGGTTTTCACATACTGTCCTCTGGTAGTAGGTACCCTGGCCTTGTGTATTCAACACTGAGGGTGGTTTAAAGGTTACAAATGTGATCCTGTCAGATTGACAACTAACTGTTCTAATGAGGAAAAAATCCTCAAAGCATGAAATTTGAATGAAATGTGTGATTATAATTCAAGTACTGTTTACACAAACCTCTGGGGACCTTCCAATAAATGCAGAGCAAGTGAGTTACACAAACCTCTGGGCCTTCGCTATATGTGTGTGTATGTGCGGAGCGTGCGTGTTTATTTTAGTGTGGGGGAAACTTTCCACCATTAGCCAAGGCTTTGCTCTTCAGAACCGACACCACGCTCCCTCGTTGTTTATTAATACTGTATGTGTTTTGTTACCATGTTGAGTTGTAAGGAAATAGGTGCTTTGAATTATTAAAGTTGATTCCTGAGAATAGATGTATGCTCGGGCGGCATTTGCTTCGGCATATGCAAATGATTTAGTTTCATTTGGGATCAATTCCCAGAGGCCCTCCTTTCCTGTGATGCTCTGAATTTGGCAAGCTCCAGTCAGCCCATCTCCTCTCCCTCCACCCCTTTCTTTTCTTTCTCCCCCCCCCTTTGTTGGTTTATATATATATTTTAAAGACAATAAAAATGCATCCTCTGACTTGCTAGAAACCTCACCATCTGGAAAGATTCTATTGTTCGATTGTGATCAATAAATGTGAACGAAGGTTTTCGCTTTCTTCAAGTTTAGCCAAATTTAAGTTTAGTAAAAATGTGGATGGAACGTTCGCTTAAAATCTGTCTCGGGAAATCGGGCTACTTGGATGATGCAGAACTGGTCTCAAAAGTGCCTTTTGAGGAATTGACAGCTGTAAGTCATTCTTGGTTCGGATGTACCAATAAACTTTGCTTCTGAACCCAGCAAACGAATCGGGTTTACTTGAGGGGCTAGGTTCTCCAGAGCCCCCAAGAAAGGTCCAAACTCAAGAATGCGTGCCTCTGGGGTGTCCTGTCCCAGCGAGGGGACGGGTGCCCCTTTGAGCCCGCAGCCGGCTGCTGCGGGGCGAGGTGGGGTCCACGAGCGACCACCCTTCACACCGGATCCTGGGACGCCAAGGGCTCGCAGAGCCCGGGGCGGGCCGCACAGTTACTCTTCCATTCCTCAACCCCGTTTTGTAGGTTGTTGACCAAGCAGCCAGAAAACACTGCCCCCTCTCTCCTTTTGAGCGAGGTCAGAGACGTGGTGGTTTTTTTTTTTTTTTTTTTCCCTTCCTCCTCCTTTCCCTCCCCTTTCTCCGAATCGAGTTCTCAGGCAGCTGCGTACAATGCTGGGAGCTAGCCAGCAGCAGAGACAGATGGCAGAGTTATTAGATGTGCATCATACGATCCCCTTCCTGCCACTCGCTTTTTAATCAAATTAAAACAAAAAAGAAAGAGGGAGAGAGAGAGAGAGGGGGAGTCAATTAACTGCATTTGTATTCTGCTCAATAATGGACCCTGTTCCACTTTTACCCTAAGGCAGTTGAGTGGAAATTTTAGAGAAGAAAAGAGTGCCTAGAACAAAAAAGAGGGAGAGAGAGAGAGAGAGAGAGAGAGAGAGAGAGAGAAGGGGGGGGGGTAGGTGAAGACTGCAGAAATTTGTAAGATTCGGCATTATTCTAGGAACTAATAAAAAGCCCTCGGAAAAGTTGAATCGGTCTCGCGTATGCATTAGGATTTAGAGCTCCATCAGGCCGGGCCACCTTCCAGCTCCGCTGCGCGAAGTGGAGCGTCTGACAGCAGCGCGGCGGCCTCCCCCGCCCGCCAGGAATGGTCTCTTCCTGCTTTGCATATTCACCACGCTTGGCCCGGCCATATGGGAAAATGCAACTGAAGGAATTGTTGTGAAAAAAGGGACAGCGAGTTTGAAATAAAAGTTGTTAGAGTGGTACTGAGGAGAAAAAAGAACCCGAGACCATGTACTGCGCATACACAATCCCGGGCATGGGCGGCAACTCTTTGATGTACTACTATAATGGGAAAGCGGTAAGCGAACGCGGGCTGGCGAGGGGGATTTTTTGACAAGTTTTATTGTCGCTGGGATGAGCATCCTAGGCGGAGATCATTGTTTGCAAAGTTGTGCAGGACTGCCGCACCTTCCTTGGTGCCATGAAATATTTATCATTTGCCAAGCCTAGGCTAGTCTCCTTGCCTCTTTCTTCTTCTTTTCTTCTTTCCCTCCAGTGTAGAATAATAGATGCTTTCAGAGCTTTAGAAAGGGAATCCCAGAGCGAAAGTTTGCAGGCAGGTAAACTTGGGAGGAGGTAAGATTTTTTTTTTTTTTTTAAAGACTTTTTGGAAAAATCTTGATCCTTCCCAATGGCTGAAAGGAAAGCTTATCTGTAGAGGAGAATTTGAGAAAGCACAAGTTAGGCTGAGAGGAAATTTGGGGTAAGTTTCTCCCTGGACTGAGAGGATTTGTGATAGCTAAAGTCTTACTAAGTTGGAAGCTGAAGTGCAGTGGGTAGTAGAGAGAAACTAAAAGGTTAAAATAAAGCAAAGACATAAAACTGAGACATCTAATTAAGGAGTAGATTATATAAGCTTTTTTTTTTTTAAGTCAAAAAAAGGGAAGGGGGAAAAAGAGGGCTCCATTCATGCATATAACAATATTGTCGCAAGTTATTTGTGCTGTGTGGTTTCTTTTCTCAATTTTCTCCTTTCCAACAGAAACGCTTTATTTAAGAAAAAAAAAAGAAAAGAAAAAAAAAGTGTCTGGTATTTTGTGCATAACCCCAGCAGAAGGTTTATACTTGCCATCTGGAGGTTTATTTCTTTTCTTCTTCTCCCCCCCCCCCCCACTTTCGTCTGGGCCCTCTGAAGGAAAAGGATTTCAATATTTTCAAATCGGTATGTGGGGCTCTCGGGAAGAGTTGGGTGATAGAGGAGCAAAAAATTATTTTAAAATAGAAAAGAAGAATGGGGGGGGGGGTGAAAAGCAGCCATTTCTGAACTGTTCTCTTTTTGTACTTTGAACTTCCATTTGGATGGATCTTAATCAGACTGTGATAGTTGGGCCAAAAGGGACCGATCAGAGCTTTCACGAAGGCCCAGTTCAGCTGTAGCCATTGGCGCAAACGAATTAAACATGTGTATATGGTGGTATATGCGTGTGAGTGTGTGTACATACAGATGCATGCATAACGCTTATTTCTAGCTGAGCATTTACTGGAATGCATACACACATATGCATGTAAGAATATTAGGGAGAGGCTAATTTTATGAATGGGCAACTGTTGAAATATTGTTATTTTTATTTTGAAAAGTACCAGTAAGGAAGCAAAAGTTTATACTACTGTCCTGTTTTTTTTTGTTTTTTTTTTTTTTATCTTTTTTGTTTTTAAGGCATAGTGTGTAATTAGAAGAATAGTTAAGTGTAGTAAGTTAAATATGATTTTTAAAACAAACGGCTTACTTTGTATGTTGATTAAAGTGTTTAAATCTGGGATGATAAGATTGGTATTATGTAACATCTTTTTGTGAAAAAGTGCCTGATTCACAATTATTAGGTGCTCACATATAATGAAGACTTTTGCTTGCTATCTTTTACACATTCCCATACACAGCACCATCGGTGCCTTTCATTTTAAAGTACTTTTGCTGAAAATTTCGAGAAGGATACTGTCGTAGTCAGTAAGCAAAGTGTCTCTAAAGCAACAGAATAAATCCAGGGATTCTATAGCCAGTATGCATTATAAGAGAATTACAGTGAAAATAAGTTACCATGATTTTTATCTTTAGGGACTACCAGTGATGTGATTTTTATATGTTAATTGTTAGTTTGGGTTCTTAAATGGCTGAATTGCCAAAATTTTAGTTTAAGGCTTTGGGCATTTTAACTCCCTTTTAGCCAAAAGGAATTTTTAAAAAATATGTATTCCATTCGCACAGCTTGCCAGTTGCCTCTACCATAAGAAAATGCTGAATATGACATCATATCACTAATATGCCCTCTCAGTTGCCAAATATTTTGGTTGTTAGATTTTTTTTTTTTTTTTTTTGAGAGGATGGTACTCATAAAATCAAGATCGCTCTGTCACAGGAAATGTATTTATAGGAACTGTTTTAAGGCGTTTATTAAAAACAAATCTGGTGATGTGTGCCTCTATTGATTCAAACACTAGAAAGAAGCAAATTGTACATACATTATATTTAGAACAAATAGCCATTTGGAACACATGCAGAAAGCTTTAGAAAGCACGGATGGTTACCAGTTCTTCATTTTTTGCTTTGTGAAACAGACAGCAAAGTCCACTTGTGTGTGTTCTATCCAGAGGACCAGTTCTATACCATTTTTTTTTTTTAATGTCTTCCTGCATACACTAGGGAAGCAGATTTTTGTTTATTCTACAGTGTGTTTTGTACTGGCCCTAATTCTACATTCAGCGGCTTTTGATTTGGTGCCAGACATCTTGTGGAGTATGTGTATACCATGCGTTAATTGTTTAAAATGCCTATCGAAGAGACTTTACATTTGAGTTTTGTTTGCTGTTTGGGGTTGGACTAGCCATGTGTTCGTGTGTGTGTGTGTGTGTGTGTGTGTGTGTGTGTGTGTACCTATGACCAATGTGTGTTTTAACCTGAATTGTTGAAGTTAAATGTGGTCAGCTATTTGTTGTACGAGTTTTCCTCTGAAGACAGCATAGCCCTGAATTCCTTCCTTCTTGGTTTTTTTTTTTTTTTTTTTTCCCAGTGACAAGTCAATTACTTGTTTAAATTCAGTTTGAACTCTCTGAACTGAGAGAGGCCAGAGGAAGCAGGTTTTCCCTGTGAATAAACAAAAGAAGAAAAATGGAAAATCATTCCAAAACACTGTGATTTTAGGTTGTGGAAAGAATACAGTCAAGCATTACAGCAATTACGATTTCTTCTTTTTGAACTATGGTGGTTTGTAAAATCAGCTTCTCTCTAACATCTAGAAAGAGATATACTATAATCAATGAGATTTTAAGACAAAGGAAAATGTGAATTTTCTATTATCTTGAGTTATGAATTTGTCCCAAAACAATCTGTTCCCTTGCATCTGTGAAGGAGAGTATCTGTCCTGAAATATCAACCACATGAAACAAAAATTAAAAAAAAATCATAACCTGAGAGCTGTCAAAGAATAAACCTTGAAGTAATCCAGAAGGTATTTTTAAACTCAGCTCTTCCTCAGGTGAGAGTTTAATGAACTTGACCAAATAATTTTTGTGATTTTTTTTCCATGTGTGCATTCTTGGTTTAAATACAAGGGAGTTCTAGTCTCCGCTAAATACAGATTTTAAAGTATTACTTATCTACAGGAGAGAGTTTTTTTTCTGCAGAGAAAATCAGTGCAGTTTATTTTTACGTGTTGTGAACACAAGCTTATATCAAAATGTGCCGCTGCCCGTCGTCATTCGGGCCCTGAGAAGCATCAGGCTTTACCTGGTCTGCAGTAAGTATAGTTTTTGCCCTAAATTTTGATCTTTAAAACTACTTACATTTTCATTGAATGAGAGAATTTTAATAAGTAGTCATTTGGTCAAATTCCACACCTCTAAAAATATGGTAATTCCACAAAGATAAAATTATGGCACATGAAATTGAAAACAAAAGTGGCGAAATTTCCTCCTAATGGTAATTTAAGATCACATCATCAGCTCCCGCCAGCGTGTGCATGTGTTAAACCGTATAGAGAAACCTATAATTATTGTAATTGCTCTTTTTGCTTTATACTAACAAGCTTCAAACCATGTTTCAAACTAGTTGTTTTGAAATAGTTATTTGTCAAGTCATCAAATCTCAGAAAGTAAATGGTAATGAGCTTTCCATGTTTATCTTCTGACTGTTGGTCATATTATGAAGCTTTGCAACCCCGTGAAGTTCAGAGATGAAAATGGATATTAATTATTTCTGATATCAAGGCCGGAAAATATAAATGAAACAACTTTGTGATTCCTGCGAACAGTGAAAGAAATAGGCACAGCCAAATATCAAAATTCTCTCAGTTAGTAGCATGTTCATAGAAGAAAGTTTTCCTATGGAGAAGTGATCAACTCAACAACCTAATTTTTTTAAAGATAAAAATTGGGTTCTGAAGTTTAGCAGTTTTTAATTTACCACAGGAAGTGCTAATGTAAAAAGATTAATATTTAAATAACACCAGTAATAACATTACTCAGTACATTTTACAGATGGCCCCTTTTTTGAAACCCTCACAGGGGGTTGAGACACCTTATATAGGTAACCACTTGTTTTTAAAGTTTTCAATAGTGTATCAACTCTGCAAATCTTTTTTGGTATTTTACCTTAACTGTAAATGAAAATAGCCAGTATAAACGCATTGTAATTTAAAATGATTGTTTAGTTGCTATTACAGAGAAAAAAATTTGCTGAGGTTGAAAACTAATAAAATTTTTCAAATCTCCATGCTGATTAAAAAAATTTAAACATATTTTTTAAAAATATAGGAAAAACTTCCTTTTTGTGAGTTTACTGTTTGGTATTACTGACACTCAAAACATTTAAGTTTACCTATTTTTAAATAACGCAATGAAAATTTTATTTTTCTTCTGTATTTAATTGCTTAAAACAAAATTATGTTGATTTTGTTCTGTAGGTTTAAGCTGGTAAAAACTCACCAGGCATTTAATCTTGATATTGTGGCTGCGTTTTCCTCTCCTGCTTTTGATTACATTTCCAAAAATCCCTGTGTGAGATTTACAGATGCCAGTTTGAACATTTGTGTGAGGCTAATTTCTTAGCGAGAAAATGTAGATCAGTTACATACTTGGTTCATTTTCTTTGATCCCTGATTTCTGGTAGGTTTGAGCCTTTTAAATATAATGTTGATAACTAATAAGCATCCTGATAACGCTAAGTTGATGGCATTGTTTCAAAGGAGAAATAGAAGGAAGGGCTTTGGAAGGGGGAAAAGGGCTGGGGAGAAAAGTGGTCAGGTTAAAAAAGAACTCCTAGCTGGTGCAGTCTTTAGATACCTTTCCAACTGATCTACAGGAAATTATGCTGAAGAATCATTTGTTTCCTGTTCCACTATAAATGTGGTTTGCATTACATTTCCTATTCTCCTTTGTTGTTGCTGCTTTGTTTTTGATTTTTGTTTTTTTACCAAAATTGAAGTACTCCCATGGTAGCTTGGGGATAAGTGATTTCTTCCTTCTAACTTATTTTTAAAATGGCTTTATCATCATTTGGTTGTGGGCATTGTCATATTTCATTATTATGAATGCTGTATGCACGTCTTCCCAAACCTACTTCCAACTTGTATCACTGTTGATCCTCTATGAAAAACATGTTCCAGGATCAGTGCTTTATGATAGGTTGTACACATACAACCTGCCATCCAGGAATCAATTCAAAAAAGCAAGGCTTAACTTCGGATCCACTTGAAATATTTTAGATAGGGCTGCGACTATTTGAAAAGTTACTCAAATTCAGATTTGCTTCTACCTTAATAAGAAAATACAGTGGAGACGTGTATTTCCTCTGCATCCAAACCTAAATGCTTGTCTAGTACTTGGGAGAATTCTGAGACATATATACACAAAGCACACACTGGGTCTTTTCTTCCTCCGGTTACTGTCAGAGTCATGAAAACAGCTTAGTTTTTTCATAGTCAATATTATTTCACGATACTTTGGATTTAATTCTTGTTAGGTTTTTATGCATTTGATTAGATATTTTTATTAGCTCTTAATATTTCAATCATAATTCTAAGGTGATACAGGGTACAATTATATGTGATAAAATTACTTATTTCTAAGAAAATAGAACTCTATATTTATAAAATATTTATCATTTATTCAGGAAATCAACATTATCCTCCCCCAAAAAGCAGAATCCAGTTATCCAGTTATCATTCAAATGAATGAATGGTTATAAAACTGAAATAATTACTTCTATTAAATAATTGCATTGTGTAGAATGAACAGTGTGCTGCAAAGTTATACACAACATTTTCAGAAAACGTCCCATTGTGCAGGCTTTCTAGCATTTTAAAATCTGTAATAATCTATTTAGTACATCATCATATCATTTTAAGCATAACTATTATGACTTTCTATTAAAGAACACAAATGTTTTCTTTTGTAGCATAGTCCTTAAGGTGGAATTTACTGGTTTGGAGATTGAAAGTGAAATTTTGAGAATTATGCATTACTCCATCTAAACTTTGGTCAACTTTCTTTTTTGCAATACTGAAGCTCCATGACTTAGTTTCCAAACTACAGCCTTTTATTTGCAGGTGTATCCATGTCATGATATCATAGTCTGACTCGCATATTAAAGTTCTCATTGCTGATATTTTCATCTTTAAGTTTCACGTAGCTTTGGTTCTTTCCTTAGCTTTATTCAAATTCTTCTTCCTAGATTCTTAAAGATATCTGCTTGTACTAACTAGGCATTTTATTCAAAAGTGACTTAAAAGGGTTCTACCTCCCTAATATTTTAAGAGAGAATACTTTAACCTAGACTTTAAAGAGTTGGCTCAAACACCTGATAAGTCAGAGGGTGGGAGCAAAGTATATGATGGTCTAATTTCAGGCTCCGCCAAAAAAAAAAAAAAAAAAGAAAATTCAGGACTTGGCTGGCATCCTCTGGAGAACTTGCACTGTGCTTTCCTAGAGACCAAATTACACTCATCTTGAGAAAGGGCACATTGAGGTAATTGGTGGGACAGAGTAAGGAGAGTTGAATTCCAGCTGCTTCCATTGTAGCTGACCTGAAAATGAATAGGGGAGGTAAACAGTGGAGGCTCACATTTGACTTGGCTTTTTCACCTCCACAAACCTAAGGGTGAGAATTATAGAGTACTGAGTGACTCTACCAATAATGATCCCGTTCAAGTGGGAATTGCTATGTGGGGGAAAACTCTCACACCATTTTAAAAATAGTTGATGCATTTACCAACCACAGTCCTATTACTGAAGCCCAATAAAGTTTATCCACAGTATGGAAACACTCCTTGTTTTTATTGCCGGCCATCTACTGAGTGTGCGTTGGATTCTCGCCTCTTTGGTTACCATTTTAAAATGCTTATAATGAAAGACATTTGGAAAGCACTGGAATCCCATCTTCAGAAGGAAACAAAATAGAAAAGTGTTCTGGACTCTCTCTTCTCTAGAATGTATTTCTCTCTCTCTCTCTTTCTCTCTCTCTCTCTATCTCTATCTCTCTCTCTCTCTTTCTGTCTTTAAGGGGCATAATGCTGTATTACTCAATCGCTTTTCTAACGAATAAAACAAATTAAATTGATGTTACATGCATATTTAAACCCCATCCAGTTAAGTACTGACGTGATTAAAATAATCAAATGTATTACTTAAAAAATTAAAAAGGATAAATTCTGTACCCCATTATTTTATTGACTTTTAAATATAAATTGCAGAAATGTTTACATTCCTAATGGCATTATTAAGCTGAACTGACAAATCAGAGGGAAAAAGTTGATTGGCCAGCACATTATTATTTCTGCACCTGTTATTACAATTCAGAAGAGGAGGCTGAGCAGTAAGGAGCAGGGCGGACGCTGTTTTCTTAGGCTTCCTTTGTGTGATGTGGGGGGTTGGGATAAATGTTTAACAAGTGTAGTTTCACTTTGTAGTGTCTTTTTGTGTGTTGATGTGATTAAAAGACTACAATGTTTTTCATGTAGCTTTGAAATTAATATGCAAATAATAGGGGATGGTAAGGTTTCCCTTCACCTGCTTCACTAAACCTCCCTAAGCAGAATAGGGGGGATGGTAGCTTTTTAGTAGAAGTTGTTTAGTTGCAAATATCGCCAACTTTTCATCTTTAGCCTGTGGATCTACAAGGGAGGGAGGATTGGAGATCTGGGATACAAATCCTTTAGATTTTTTTTACTTTTTAGTTACATATTGCCCAGAAGGGTAGGAGACCTTGAAAGAGAGAGAAAATTAAAGGTGGGTTGTGTAACATCGTCAATGCTTTGGTCGAAAATTGTGTTTTTCCTTTTATTTCCTCCTTGTCTTAACCGTGCAATATCATTTTTCCAATATTTGAGCCCTGGTCCTCCCTGCAACTTAGGTGGCAAGGGTTGTTTGTTAACATGATTCTAGAATTTCTTGGGTGTTCACTGTCCACAATCCAGATCACACATACCAAGTTAAACTTGGTGCAGCTACTGGGGTAAATAATGCTCTGCTCTTGTCCTTTTTTTTTTTTTTTTTTTAACATGCTTCCTCAAAATGCCATTATATTCTTTGAAATGTAATGCCTTTAGATTCGGGCTGAGAGTAAAAAGTATCATTTATTTCATCTCTGGCAATGGCTAGTTTGAGCTTGCAAAGAAATGGATAAAAATGTCATTATTTCTTGGAAAATCCTAGTTGACACTGTTCATATGAGTTTAGACTTTGTCCAGTGTAATAATTTAAATTCCCAGGCTTTAATAATACTTAAGACATAGCATGGATCCCACTTAGTCCCCTCCCCGCCCCCGTCTTCACGGCAAAATGTTTACATAAATGAACTCTCAATTTTGGTATCAACTATTTAGCTTAGTCCTCCCAGAGTTAATACTCTTTCCATAATTAAACATTTTCCACAGTTGCCATAGGAGTACATCTTAAAAATGATGTTCCTCTATGTTCTTTTAAGCCATCTGTTGGCTAGGTCAGCAAAAGGAATGGGAACCTAATTTTATTTTAAAGCAAATAAGTTATTACTCTGCCATTGTATTAGACATTCAGCTTCAGAGGGAATAAAAGATAAAATTCAGTCCTATTTTCATTTTGTTGCATTTTCAGTAGAAACTTGTATGCTCAAATTGGTTATTTTCAACTCATGACAGCTGTGATATTTAAAATGATCACAGCTGTTGTGACTTAAAATTGATTTTTCTATTAACACCTGAGAAAAAGACCTGTGCAGTATTAAAAACTTAAATAAGGTAACTGTAAAATTAGATATGTTGATGTGAATCTGGTAATCCTGCTTCCCAGAGGTTGAAGAATGCACTAAACCTCTTGGATCATTCCAGGGAATGAGCTATAATGGCTAGAAATAGGTGCGTGATTATTAAATGCATTTACCTTTCAAAGGATTTGAGTAATAGCAGATCCTCTTGGCCCAACTTTACAGTGTCATTTTTGCTGATAAGACCTTTTAGGATTCAGTTTACTTAATTAACCCTGAGGAAGATGACTTCCATGGATCATTATGAGACCCTAACCTCTAGACTAGAGAAGCTGTGTTGCCTTTCAGATATAACATGGAGAAATGCAAAACCACACCAAATTGTTCCTTGGGGAGGAAGTTTTGGCTTTATTGCTCTCTTCCTTCATCATTTTTAGATGATGAGAAAAGGAAAACAAATGAAAAAGGACAAACAAAATATGCCAAAATAGTTTTAGGCTCCCACTTGTTTTTGGAATATATGGTACATTTTTACTGTTCACTTAGCAGATTTAAAGTTGGTTGGTGATTCCTGGGTTCGTTTGGTCTATTTAGATATCCACCTTCTCAGGACAATTGGTATTGGAATGTTGTCTCTGACAATCCGTCAACTACCTACCTGGCAATAGAAGCAATCTAACAAAACTTAGGCACATTTAAATGTTGAAATATTGTCGGCAGATAGTGTGGTGTATAAAACATACAGCTGGCCTGATGTGGAGTTATTTATGGATAATAGTGCCTTCGCAGATGCATTGCCAATAGGGAGCTATGTAGATTAAACTCTTTGGCTGGTCCTAGGCTTTTTACCTGTGTAACTCAATCAGAATTGAAAACATGACAGGTTTTATGATGATAAATGTATGACTGGATCAGAGAAAGTACTGATGGGTGTGGGGAGATGGATGGGTTACATAACTAGACAGTAATTAATAATGCCAATCATTTATTACTCAAACTTGTTTCCTCATCAGAAACTTACATACACTATATTATTTTGATTATTGCATATAGGTCAGAACAAGTTATTTGAAATTAATAGACATTTACCATCACATAAAGTTACTAGAGAGACAGTTTCTAAAAGTTTCAGAAAAAAACAGAGATTACCTATTTCAAAGATACAGGCCAGAACTATTGAGAAGCATAGGATCACCAGGTCAAAGTATCACCTACTAAGTTTTCCTGGGTATAAAAGTTTATTTCCTTGTTTAGCTGAAGGAAGATGCTTCTAGAGGTGGCCATTGTTTATTTTATTTTATATCTTATTTTATTATTTTTGGGGGGCAGGGTACTGGGAACTGAACCCAGGGTCATTCTACCTCTGAGTTAGACCCCCAGCCCTATTTTTTAAATTTTTTTTTAGTTTGAAACAGAGTCCCGCTAACTTGCTGAGGCTGTTCTTGAACCTATAATTCTCCTGTCTCAGCCTCCCAAGTGCCATTGTTTATTTAAAGACTTCTGGAAATCAAACTGGATATTTGTCACCCATAGACTCTCGATTACAAACATGTATCTCTAGAACAGTGGTGCCCCCCAGGGGACATATGGCAATATCTGGAAAACATTCTGAATGTCACAACTGTGGGGATGGGGAATAGGGTGATTCTAGAGGCCAGGGATGCTGCTAAAATTTCCCAAGATGCACAGGACAGCACCTCAGTACTACAAGGTTAAGGAGTCCTGCTGTTGAAGTAAGGTATAGACCTTCATAATTCATTCCTGTCCTTGTGAACCACTTAAAGCTTTCCTTTCAACAATTTTTTTTCTTCTTTTTTTAAACTTTAGGTATAGAACTCCATAGTACTGTCCAGGCATTTCCACCATTTGCCATGAAAATGATATTGGAAGCATCGTGCATATAGTACATTATTTGTGAACCAACTGGAATGGTTTCAAAGCAGCTGTTAGAATATGTTAAATCAATATCTTGCATTTCTCCATCTCCTAAATACATACATTTCCATATTACCTTTTAAAATATCGTGAACTCTATCAGGGTAACTGTTGGTTTGTCTAAATCATCCTTTAAGAAGTATATGACTGTTTTCCCCCCATACAAAAAAAAAGTAATAAGTAGCATAAGGAAACTAATTGATAATTACATTTAAGGATATGGGGGGCATTGAGGACATTGCATCATCATTAAATATACTGTCTGCATGAAGAAAAAATTAAAAATTACAGCCCACGTTAAAAGCTCTCTTTTGAACTCTCTTCTAATAATGCAGCTTTCTGTCTCTGCTCGCAACTGGGGACCTCTCCCATCACTGCTGTGCTTCCCATCGGCCCTGGATTCCTGGCAGTGATTTGGAAAGTAATCTCCAGAGACCTCGATTGCCTTCTCTAGCACCCTGTGGAGGAAGGTGGCAGCTCTGGTGGCACAGTCTTTCCACCTGCCACCTTCAAGAACCCAGAAGCACACCTCACTTCTTAGATGCCAAGTTTTACAGAGAGTTGCCAAGTCTGAGAGTAACTTGTGCTGCTCTTCAATTTCCTCCCCGGGCTAGCCAAGGTTCTCCAAGGTTTGATCAGAGTGGAGATGGCAGCCGGGCACAGGCATGGCAGCTTTGATTTACACTGTATCCATGGTGCACAGATATGCTTCCATTTATTGCTTAGCCCATTAGCTAATGGAATTTCAATTCCATTCCACAAACATCCTCAAACTCTACACTTCCCTCTTCCTGATTCCCTGTCTGGCTTGGTGTTGCACAGTTGTAGTAAAATCACACTGATGCCTCTGGGTTTAACCGGTGCATCATATCGTCCTGTAGCCGTCTTGTAAGTCTGTGCCACACTAGCATTTGTTTTGATCTGTTTTTTATATTTTATTGCACAGGGTTATCTAATAGTGAGCAACAGAAAGAAAAACTTGTTTTTTTTTTTTTTTTGTATGTTGGGCAAGTAATAAAGTTAAATTTTTAGTGATAACATCTTTTGAGTATTTCTGTTTCTGAGAGCTGGCAACTTTTTTATGCTATAAATTTAAGTGAAAGTTCCTTTAGGTAGCATTGCCCCCTTGTTATCAAATTTGGTCAGCCATTGATTGACTGCCTGTGCTAGACTCTCAGTATTTTTCTTATATTCCATAAGTCCCAGTATGATCTTATGAATAATTTTGAAACAATAACTTGCTTACCCATTGTTTTTAGAATACGATTTGGGAAGCTTGCTTTTGCTTATAGGGTATAAAGTCAATCTTATTATACCTTTTCTTCAACAATTAGAAAAGTGCATTAACAGCCCAAATAAAACTTGTCAATCTTTTCTTGTAGTAATAGTTAATAATCAGTAAAATATGTTTGCAAGCTTCTGTTCTTTCTGGATGTTTTCTCAAATACCTTATAACTTAATCCTTATTGCACCCAATAAGATAGCTGCTCTAAATGTTGTTATCCCATTTCACAGGCTAAAACTTCCTGCATGAGGTAGCCACTAGCCACATGTGACTGTTGTCATTTCCATGTAAATTAAGTTAAATAAAAAAATTTTTTAAAAAATCATGTTCTCAGTTGCACCAGCCACACTTGAAGTGCTGGTAGTCAGGTGTGTTTAGTGGCCCCTCTATTGGGAAGCACAGATAAAGGAACCTTTGCATCATTATAAAAAGTTCTATTGGGAGGTACTGGTCCGGAAAATGGAAGCATTTAAGGATTAAAGAACATCCTCAAGATCCTATGGATCATAAGAGAACTCAAGTTCTTTCTGCCATTTATCTCAACATATATACATATGTATACACACATATATATGTATATATATATTTTTTACCTTTATAATCAGGTGAAAATTGACCCCTCGGTGCTCTGTTATACCATTTTAGCTAATACTTACCTCAATTATATTTAGCTTTTTCATTTAAATTTAGAGCCTCATTTAGACCGACTTTGCCAAGGTTTTCGCTCCTTGCCTGTCTGCACACAGTGGGAACCCCAAACCTCCTTCCTCTGAATGAGCCAGTGAGATTCTCCAGGAGAAGGGGCATCTTTGTACATCTTAGCACATTGTAGAAAACCAAAAATGTTACACTAGCAAACGAACGAGACTCATCCACCATGCATACCCAGCTATCTATGGATAGTTAGGCTGCTGCAAAATTCAGAGAGTGTCCACAGCTGCTCTGACTGTCCCACTAAAAAGCCGTTTTTTAATTAAATAAAAAGTATTCACTCATATAATTCAGATTCGTCTTCATAATAATTGAAAACATCTGTCTTATCCTCAACACTCACTTTGTCCCTTAACCAGGCTTTGTATTGCTGTGAAATTATGTCATTTCTTCCCAACAACCTTATACACGTCTAAAGAACAGGCCTTAACCTTCTGTTTTCTTCTCAAACATTAGCACCACAGGATGCAGTGAAGGGTTCTCAAACAGTATTTGTTGAACGAGACAATATGTGTTAAAACTTTTTAATAGCATGTTTCCCATGCTTTTTAATAGCATGTTTTCTGTCTATCCATAGGAACATGTGGGGCATTAATTGTAGTTCACTTAAATGAAGACATAAATCTGTAGTATCTCTTCATTCCCTTCATCATGGAGTTGGGAAATGTGCCTTGCTAAGATGGTTGGTGCCCAAGACCACTTTTGTTCATACCTGCACACTCAAAATTGGGTTAGTTATTTTTCAGTGGTAAGTGTAGGTGGCAGCGGATGGTCTAGTTCCCGGACATTGTTAAACACCAGGAATGAGTTTTGTTTGCATCTTGTCCCTGTCCTACCAGGGTAAAGTGAGATAATGGCAGGACTTTTCCCATCGTCCTCCTGTTGGTACACACGAGGCACTGGGAGCCGCAGGAGCCTACAGTGGCACACAACTGGCAGGTGCTTTCTCCTTGGGCTCCTAATGGTATCCACAAGCCATCATTTCTCTCGGCAATAATTATGGTGTTAAGAGGCATTTGTGTTCTGTGCACTCTTTCAGCTTGTGCCATGTTTAGTTCCTGTTATGCAAATACCGCTTTAAACTTAGAAATGCCAATTTGCATTAATATTTTGGTTTCATATAGCTAGCTATTGCATTTCACAAACAAGTGCATTTTAATGAGTACTGGCAGAATGCTTTTTTTTTTTAAAAAAAAAAAAAAAGGTTATTCATTAAATACTATTGTAGAAAATACAGTAATTGGTTGCCAGAAGTCGTTAAAACAAAATGTAATGTGTGTTGAGGCCACAAGGATGCTCCTCTTGAAAAGCGTGTGGCCCTTAGGGCATTCAGTGCTATAAGAATCAATGCTATTTGCGGAGGCATGGAGGATGGGTTAATTAATATACAATGGAAACCAGCATACCATTGGCATGTGGGTTTACTTTTTAAATTTAAGCATGTTTGACTTTTCTGAGATTTATCAGAAGACCATAGGGCATTCACCTCTGAGTTAACGTGAAGGTCTTCCATAGTCACGAACACCAAGTTGTAAAGCAATGCATTCTTAAATCTTACATTTTGATGTTAAATCTTGAAGTCAATTTTTTTCTGTTTCATGATTTTTTTCCCTTGCCTCATTTTTTATTAGAATTGTGAACAAAAAAATTTTTGATGGGCAGAGTGTGGGAAACTAAAAAAAAAAAAATTGCAACTGGATTTTCATAAATGAACTGTTTTAGCACATGGACTCTGACTGCTGCCACGATTGTCATAGCTTGTGGTTCCTAATTATAATGAGCTTTCTTGATGGTGTTATTACACTTGTTCTCCCCCCACACACCCCCTTCACTCACTCTTCCCAGAAAGAGAGTTCCAAGCCTTTGAAAATTCTCATGATTTTGCAAATCCACTCTATTTTTGTCTAGAATACAGGAAAGTTAAAACTGGCTGGTAGGATGCCATGTTTTGAATCCAATTTTAAAGCAACCCTTTGCAACCCAGGGAGTAAAGCTGACATCTTTGTATCTGTAATGAAGATAATTATACCTGCAAGGTGACATCACTAGCGAAGTAACAAATGCTCTTGAAAACTGAGTCTCTGGTCTTCTCTGAATTCTGTAGACCACTTTTGGCATTTAACACTAGACACCTCTTTCATGCTTGTCGTTTGAGAAGTTGCTTTCAGATGAATTTACTAAAGCTGACTGACACAGGGTTAAATTAATTCTTTTCTTTATTACTCAAAGTGATACAGACCTTTCTTGGACTAATATAGCTTAATTAGTGGTCAATTAAAACTGAACATTGCTGAATTGAAGTTCTTTGATCAAACTCCCTGGCATGGACTCTCTTTCTTTAACTAGCCACCATCTTGAATTCATTTGGAATCAGTAGTATAAACAAGTTTAAAACTGGTTCTTTTATAAGAAAGTCAGCAGGCTTGTATAGCTGCGGTTTCTTTTTTTACTTCTGTAGGCGGCAATTCAAAGGCATGCTAAATGAAAACAGTACTACACCCTGAAAAAAAATACATTTTTAAAAGTAACACGAAGTAGTCAGAAAACAGTACCCCTACCCATTTATTTTAGACAGAAGATAAATTGATCTATAAATAATTAATTATTAATCAATCTCTGCATTTTAGTAGTTGCTTTTGTTGTTGCTTTTCCTTACCTAGAAGGGTGAAAGAAAGCTCCCTATCTTCCTATAGAAGTCTACAATTATAAAAAATGGAACACAAAAAGCAACAAAATGGATTTGGGGGAATAGTGGGGAGGGACACCACTAAAGACATGGGCCCAATTGCCCCTAAATTCATTCTTTGTTATTCCTAGAATAATATTTCATCTCTGCCCTTTTGGGGTGAGGGTAAGACACTGTTTAATTTACATATTGATTCCATCATTTATTTTGGAGGGCATACTACATTAATATGAGGACTAGTAAAGATATATTCTGCATACAGATCTCTTGATTTTAAATACATGGTGCTTCTCCTAGAGTTTGGGTGCAGTTACAAAAAAAAAAAAAGAGGTGGGTAGGCTGGGAAGTGGGACAGAAGTTATTAAGTGAGTAGCTATAAATATCAGCCTCTTCTTTTATCGAGTGACCTGTCTTAATATTTAAAGTGCATATGATGTTCTTGTCTAAACATAAATTGATACCATTCAGGAATCCCGGTTTTTGAAAGCTTAACAAACTAAAAATACCATAGCTGGCATTCAGTCAGTGCTACGTACTTTAAGGTATTAATTAAAACTGGCACTTTTGTACTGGAAATAAAAGTAATAGATTAGGTTTAAGTAGATAATTTGCTTATTAAGTCAGTCCATAAATGGCTTCTTCTGACTTCTGAAATTTTCACAAAGAAAGAGGAAAAGGAAATTTTGGAGGTGACCAGGGACCCTGTAAATGATGAGATTTTTGTAGTTTTCATTGGTTATATCTAAAAATTATAGTTATAAACTTTAATTAAAATTAAAACTTCATCCCTTGACAAAAAAGAGAAATTGTTTATAGTCAGTGTGCCTTTCAGCATTCTATCTTGCCTTCTCCCTAAAGGGCTGATTAGGGAGAATAATTGGGGATGATAGCGGGAGGAAGACGACAATTCCATTTAATTAAAGATAATTTATTTTACTTTAAATTGGTGATGTCCCACATGAATAAGAGTAGATTTAGCAGATAGATTTATTAATGGGTACTGACATCTCAGTTGACAGAAAAAGCAAACATTTTCTTTCCTCATTGTTTTCATTGCATCCCAGCACCTGAAATTGCTGTCACCCTGCTTCCTCTGCTGTTTGATGGAGCTATAGACTTTTCCACCAAATATGCAATTACCGGTTTATCAGTGAAACCAACTTGATCCTCTTCTGAGTTAAAAACCAGGCCAGGAGTTTGCCAGGCTGTTCAGGCCTTCGAGACTAATGCTAGAAATGCTCTTTTCTCAAGTGACAGTTCCTTGACTGATTCTTACTCTGTTCATAGATTTCTGAGTTGTTTGCAGCATTTTGAATCACGCACATAATATTTCCTTTGGTTTTGGGCAAGGTGCTTGCATGAATATTCCTTTAAGGGAAGTCACATGTCATGTATAATGAATAATGCCACAAAACTGTTATTTGTGCTACCTAGGTTCAAGCCTGACAAGAAATTGTGTAGAAACTAAGATCTTTGTATGATAGTTGTATTGTTATCTCATGTGATTATAAATAGATCCTGTAAGTTACAGAAGAAAATAATTTTTAAAGTTAGAAAGTGAGTTAAAAAATGCATAAAATTGTATTCATATAATCTTCTCAGTCTATAATGGTTTTTTAAATAGCATACTTTTAGCAAAATGTATAATTATATAAATCCTAAGAACCTTAATTTATGCTTCTGATAAACTGTTCTGTTTTTCCAATTTCTGTTTTATTGTGCTTAGACCTTCATCATCACTTTGCTGTATTCTTATTTGTTTTCTGTTGCTCAGTCGTTTCTGTATACTTGCCTAGTATGTTTCTTTCACACCATCTTTCTCTTCTCTAAAGGTAATTCAGACCCTAGGCATCTCTCCCTCTCCCATATTCTCTGCTGCCCACAACTTCCTCTCTTCACACTGACCTTGTAGTTTGAGATACATTTATTTCTTAGGGCCCTATTGCTCTGCTTTTCATATACACTTCCTTTAGGCCAATACCGTCTCCTTGTCTCTTCAACTTTCAGGGCTATATCTTTCCAGCTTGATTTATAAAACTAGCTCATGTATATAAGCACTGTTTGCATAGCAAAGGGGGAAATGAGATTTTTTTTTCTTCTCTTTTCTTTTTGGGGGATAGAGATCATGGTGGAGTTCTTATTTTATTTTAAGCCAGATGGTTTAATTTTATCCTGTTCTGCCATTTCGCTATTCCAAATTGATGTTAGATCAGTGATGATTTTTTTCAAGGATTAATTTTGATTAAATCTTGATTTTCATGTTGTGTTAACCTTCCTCTCAGTCAAAGCATCTTAGTATTCCTTTTATCTGTCCATTTAACTTGTTGGTTTTAGTAACCCAGCCTCTCAGGTCCTTTCTTTATCCGTGATTTCCTGACACTTTCATCCATCTCTTTATTACTCTGTTATCCTTGTTTTACTTTCTATCTTGTCTTATTTCATAATTATCGAATCCATGATGCCTTTCCCCCAAAATCTGCCAACAAAAAAATGCTAGGAAAAGGGAAATAAGGGAAGAGGGTGCAAGTAATGGTCTTTGCAAAGTATCCGGCAGTCAGCTTTAAATTCCACTATTTTTTTCTCCATGGTTTTGCAGTCATGATTATGGACATTACGGACACAAAGGCAGACATTCAAATGGACTAAAATTGATCTTTAATTGGAAGGGAAAAAAAACCTACATATAAATTTTCAAATGGGAATGAAATCCTACATTTATAGCCGGCAAAATCAGTTATACTTGTTGGTCAGTAGAGTTGGTCCAGGTGTGTGTGTGTGTGTGTGTGTGTGTGTGTGTGTGTGTGTGTGTATTGGAGGTGGGGAAAGGAGAGGGTAATGTATGGCCAGCCACGTTTGTGAGTCTCACATGGCTCCTACTATTTCTAAGAAGTAGACACTGGGGTCAAAATAAAGACTTAACCAATAACTCAGTAGCATTGATTTCATCTCTCCTCTCCTAATTTCAAGCTATTTTCTTTCTTGTCTGCCTGTTCTATTATTTCTAGTACAATTTCACTTATCATTTCCAGATACTTTAGGTTTTTTTTTTTTTTTTTTTTTTTGCTTTACTGCTAATGGTCAAATATTTTAAAATGGAGTCCATTCCTCTCCACAGCATAAATCTGGATGGGATGTTCTTGTCTACTAGCATCTCTTTAGTAGCTCCTGTATCCTTAGGAAAAACAAAATATTTAAAAATCGCTGAGAAATGAATACAATAAAAAAGACAACCGCAGTATCCCAAACTAGAAGCAACACCACTTTGACTCTGTGAGAAAGGGTTCAGGGAGAGAAGCCTCCTCTAATCCTAGGAAGTAACAGGAGCTGGGAGTGGCAGGAGAGGAGCCACTAAACATGGTCCCCATGCACCAGAGCCAGGGGGACTCCTGGCGCTTGGTCACTTGGGTGGCTAAGCTTGTCCCATCTCCCCTCCTTCATGCCCTCCTCCCAGCCTCCTCCTAGGCCCTCCCACCCCCAGGCCAGCCACAGGCCTCGCAGCAGACATCTGCGGGTCTGAGCTGCATACATCCAGCATGAAGTCGCCTTTCTCCCTCCCGTGATGAATTCTGGGCTGTGGTCCTGCTTGCTCCTTGTCTGTCAGACTGCAGTGCTGATGCTGTCAGCCATGTCTGACCAATCAGCAAACAACACCACAGGATGAAATTTAAACAATGCAGATGTTCAGATACAGGGCTATGTTGCCTGGACCAGGAAGGGAGAGCAGAGGTAAGGTCAGCGCCTCCCCAAAGTGGCCTCTCCCCAGCCTGCCTGGCTCGATAGCTCGCTCGCGAGCTGCCCTGTGCTGCTTTGACTTGTCTGTTGCCATCTGCTTCGCCCTACCTCTTTCTCCCTGCCACTCGCCAGAACTTTCATTTTAATTCGCTGCCCTTCTGACTGGACTCCCTTCATGTCGCCACTTCTTTCTGTCTTGGCTTGGTGCTGACTGTCCTTACAGATGCCCCTGGGTTGCCTCCAGGTTTTCGGTCCTTGGAAAATGCCACCTTGTTCAGGTCTTCTGCAGCCACACTTAGGGGAGGGCAGGACTGCTGAGGATCAGGGCCAATGGAGGGAATTCATAAGACGCATTAATTTTCCTGCAGGACAGTGGAAATGTATCGTGAAGTTACAACCTGGGTTGTCTTTCCTACCACTGAGATGTATGAATTGTAAACTGAGCTTTTAAATCATCTTTTTTTTGGGAAACAGTTTACTTAGGAAAGATATAAATAGATGCGGCCTAAATGAAGAAGAATCAACCTGTCCTTGAAAACTAGGGGGCGGGGGGGAGGGAGGAAGAACAGAGTGGATATCTGTTCCATTCCTGGAGCTGCCGGTGGTGTCGGCTCGCCAGGTTCCTGCTGGCAGAAGAACAACGTGACCATCCTGCTCTTCTGTTTTAAGTATTTAGTTGGTCCTTTTATAATAAACTTACAGTGTTTACAGGGATCTGTGCTCCCTTAGTCCCATCTGGAAAATATTTAAACTTCATAAGATCTATAAGGCTGAAAGATCTCATATAATGGGATAGGCAGAAGGAAGAAAAATTAGACCCATTGCGTGTGTTTAGAGTAAGTCGGTTGTTTGTGCAGAAGCGGCTGCTGGTGGAATTGGAACAAATAGCTGTGTGTGGTGAATGGTTGGGTCCAGAGTTGTACATTTCACCGCAGAATGAGCCTCGGTTTGTAAAACTGACATTCTGTTGTGACTTCCAAATCCAAACAAATCTCTGCAAATTTCTGCCCGATCGAGTTAATAAGAAAATATATATGTGCAGAGGCGAGAGCCGTGTGCTACTTGCAGTTCCGTCAGTGTTGGTGGAAACAAGAGACGGGTTTTACCTACTGTATTACATTCAGCCAACAACTGCCGGGACCTCCAGCTCGCGCATTTGCTGGATTTTTTTTTTTTTTTTCCTTCTTCTTGTATGAGAACAATGACATGTAAAAAGATCCCAGGACAAGGAGCACAGCAAATACAGGTTCAGGGTCACTTTTCTTTTAATTGCCTTATAATTGGGGAGTGTTTCCCCCTTTCCCACTATCTCACTGGTTGGAGGAGAGAGGGGAGACAGATGTGGCTTAGCAGGAATGAGCTTTCTCCAGGGCGGATGTGCCGTGGGTCCAGGGGGTTCCTTCCCAGCTCCAGACCTGTGATCTGCTTCACACCTGTGCTTATTTTCCCCCATGATCGATGACCTTGTGTTAACCCGGAGTGACCTTTCACCTGCGCCTGGTCTGCGGACCCTCCTTTCTCTCTGATTCACAGGTGGTTCCTGCAGCCCTGTACACTTGTTTTTCATGGTGCGCGGCGCACTTAGCAGCCCGGCAAGACCTGCAATTTCATCCCTCTCAAGGGGCTGAGAAGGGGGTGGGAGGGTGGGGGTGCGGCGAGAGAGGTCGGTGTTTGCATGTGCTTTTCTATTTTGTGGCTCATATGGTATCAATTACCATTTGATGGCAACGCCAGGCCCGAGGCCCTTTGCATGTTTGTCCTGTGAGAAAGATCTGGAAGAACCGACATATGGTTTTGATTGTAGCAGCAATTGCAGGTTGATAGAAGGAGCACAGGGGTGAGGTGGGTGGGTTTTCCTTCCGGCCCTTTCCACTCTGGGTTGCTAATGTGCTTCGCTTGTGGAACTGGTCTTTTCATCATCCCACCCCTCCCCACCTTCCCCTGCACACACACACACACACACACACACACACACACACACACCCCAGCTCCATACACTCTGCACTCCGTACCCCTACCCCTCTGCACAACCAGACCACTGCCCAAAACATGTGGTCCACATCAAGGACCTTCAATTACAACAAACAAAAATCGTCCACTTGTCTTTTAAAATCCCAGAGCAGGTCAGTCCATTGAAATGATCAGAAGTATACTTAAGTTAAAAAACAAACGGGACTAGTTGAGGGGGGGTTCACCTACTACCCCCCCCCAAGCTTAGGACATGTTTTTAAATGGCTATTAGTTCAGGTTGTTAAACATTGAAATGGTGCTGAAAAATAGTGGTGATAGAGATTAGTGCGTGCGTGCGTGTGTGTGTGTGTGTGTGTGTGTGTGTGTTTCATTTAAAAAGATTCTTCTTGGAATTCGTGTGAGCATATGCAGCATCAGGGCAGCAGGGTGGTAGGAGTTCTTTGAGGCTCTCTCTCCCCATAGATCTCAGGCCATGAGATGGAATCAGGCGCAGGAGAGTTTGTTTCTGTGAACATTTCCCTGCAGAAGAGAGATGTTGGGGACCCATCTTCCATGCACAGAGTCTTCTCTCTTACTAAATTTGTGACGGTAGGGGGTACCCAGGAAGTGCTTCCTCATTACTGCTGCTCAGCAGGGATGCATCTGTGATGTGCCAAGGGAAGGTCTAGTATTGGGGAGCAGAGAGGGAAAGAGGAGAAAAGAAAGGTTTAGACTTGTTTAATGTTGCCCATGAAATCATTTGTTTGTTTATTTGTTTGCCTCAAAGTAACATCTTTCTGTAATCCTTTCAAATCCGTGTCTTGGAATCTGCTCTACAGATGGGTAGCCCAAGAGTTGGTAACTCTTTTCACTTCAACTACGGCATTTCGGAATATTACTCACAATTCAAACTTGATATTAGTCTGAAAAAATAATATGGCATCCTGTGAGTAAACGTTGCTGTTAACACGTTCCTTCATTTGAACTGAAAACCAGCAAACCGGGACCAAGAAAAGAAAAAAAAAAAAAGAGGCAAAACCATGTCCCCACAACTAAGTAAAATAAAGCGAGAGGAATTATTAATACTGCAGGCCAGCTATTAAAACTTAATCAAAATATATGACATATTCCTTCTTCATATTTATATCCATATCATAGCTGATCTGTATCCAAAGGTAGTAAAATCCTTAACATGTAGAGAGTTGTCTGTACGTTAGACTAGAGAAAACCAACTGTATTTTTATGGTTACTGTGTCTGAAGATATTTGCCTAAGGCTTTTTTTTCTTTGCCCAAAACACCTCCTTAGACTATATAGGTTGTTTTAAGTGATTCTATCTTTAAAAATATATATAGTCTTCTTACAGTGGCTTAATTTTTGCCATTTCATACTCTTCCTACAATTGAATAAATGTCCTCTAGGATATGTTTTAATTCAGAGCAACTAGCAATTAATTGATTTGCTCTAGTCACATGTTTTAATAATGGCTCCTTAATGCTATTTAATGTACACACATACATAGAGAACCGTAAATCATCTTCAAGGTAATAGTTGAATCCTGAACACTGCTATTTACTGAACACATGCTATTAGCTGCTTTTGGAGAGTGTTGTATTAAGAAGTCAAATTTGTGATTTTTTTTTTTTCTTTTAACATATTGCTTTCCTGAAATATATAGTATCTGTGGTTCATTGCTACCAAAAAGAAAGAAAAAAAAAATACCCCATAGCATTTGGGTTGTGAGCTTATGTTGGGCATGCTGGGTCACTTAACAACAGCTGTGCTGGAGAGATATTTGATTTGGGAAGACTTTGTGAATCTTCTCAGCCCTAACACCATTTTGGTTTTGAAATGGGAAAATGGAAAAGTTTTAGGGAGGAGAGATATCTCCACCTTGAAAGGTGGCATAGGTAGAAATCATTCAGTGCTGACCCAGATTAATCAGCATTCCTCATCTGCCTCCCACCCTCAGGACAAAGACTCGATAGATAGTGTGGGTATATACTTGTAAGGATGCACTGGAGAGGTGCCGGATAGTGTTAAGATAATGCCTATGTGCCTCCTGCCCAATATTAATTTGGTTTTCAGGCTGATGTTTAGCAAAACTTGCCAAGGAGGACTTAAAAAAAAAATCCACTGCTATTAAAATGTTATGCCATTCCATGTATCTTTCAAAATGATCAAATTTATGGCGACATCAGTGATGATAAAAGATGAGAAGCCCTCCTATGTGTACTTAACATATAGTGTTTTCATGCTTATTAAAGATGATGAAGAAAACCTGCTTTGTCAAAAGTCTGAACATAGGGATCCTCAAACTAGTCCTCTCTTAGAAGTCTTTAAAAAAATCTAGCTGTTTTAAAGTTTGCAGTTATCCATAGATGGAGAAGTATTTATAAAATTACATTACGGATTTTAAAACATGCATGCAAACGGCCATCAGACCACATAAATCAGTCTTTTTAATATAAATTGAGGAAAGAGAATGCCTGTGAGATTTCTGATGGAATGAAAAAGTGCTTATTTTCATAGGTCTGTCTTGCAGAGTCGCTAACACGCCCACTCCTCCAAGCAAAGACCCCTCCTGAGGTACCATGTAACAGAATGCATTCACTTAATCTTTGAAGATCTCACTACCTCTCTTTAGGATCTGTTCTTGCAAAGATGCACTTTCATGTCCACAAGGAAGACATTACTAACTTCAAGAAGGGCAACGTCAATTAGGAACAGGAACATACAAAGTCTGCCAACATTAGAATTACACTCAGACTTTATGCAGTCTAACTTTTGAACAAAATTTGAACCTTTGAGGAAAAAAAAATATTGGGGGTTCTGGTGAGGTTTTTTTTTTTTCCTCAACTATTTGCAAATCATGGCTTCCTGATCCTAAGGGGGAGGAGGAGAGAACCTCAAAGAGAAGGCTCAACAGGCTTCCTGGACATCAAATAGCTCATACAAAACAACATTCTGATGACTTGCATGTAAATAAATCAGAAACATATGAATTAAACTTCTCTTGAAATACATATGGGTTGAAAAATAGAGAGGAGTGCTGAGAAAATGTGTTTTGGGTTTTGCTGAGCCCATGACATTTGAAAAATAGTATGAGACACTGAACAAACACAAAGCTTGCTTGCCTTACCCATCCCTAATATTAGCCTTCCAGTTCAAGGGCAAATCCGTTTACCATGTGCCTACATATGAGCCACCTTTGCTGGGTGTGCTCCCCCACACTTAATTACTTGCAGTTTAATTTTTTTTTAATTTCAATCAGAAGCTCAAAAATAGCATCACATTTCAAGGAAATGCAAATCTTAGCATTTTTCTCAGCCAGTTGGTTGACGTCAGATGATTTCAGAAAATACCACAGATCGTTTCACCTTAGGAATAGTCATACTGATATGGCCCTTTTTGGTGTGACTGGCATGTAAGGGAAGAAAAGCATCATTATTAAGAAACTGGCCCCACAGTCAATATGGCTAATTAAATTGAAACCCAAAATCACTGCAGGTGTACGTGCCCTGAAGAGGGGCAGTAGACACTCAGTAGACACCCAGTCATACACTGCCAGGTTTAGATCAAGAGCTTCTGCCCTCTTATTTCTGGGCTCTCAGGACTTAGAAGCAGTAGGTGCTTCTGTTCTCTCTCCCACACTACCCTCCAACGAGCTAACATTAGGAATTCCAAATTCTGTGGCAGTTGCAGGTCCTTAGAGCCTGCATACCCTCTCCCCTTGAGAACTTGTTCCTCAGCATCTGGCTTTAAGCACAGGAGCAGAACGCAGGGAATTTAAGGAACAAAAATAGCCAGGGCTTCAGGCTTCTCCCACCGATGGTAAGTCACTGACATGCACTTGGATGAAATCCTATATCTGCTCTTCGGGCTAGCGCTGTTGCCTGAGATTATCAGTTTGAAGTTACAGAGAGGCAGTAGATTTCATCTTTCCTATTTAGGGAGGAGTTATTTTGGTTGCTTTGAAAAAAATAAAAACACTTTAATGTACATTTCTGAAGTCCTTCACTCTGAGGGTGGCACAGAGCTTGCCAGGATAGTTAATTCAGCTAATATTTTTTTGAATTCCTGCTTTGAGCCAAGTGCCAGAATATAACTGAACAAAGCAGATGTGAAATAGTTAAGTATACAGAAAACTATAATGTCGTCTGATAAGGCATCAATCAGCGAACTCAGGCTGCTAAAAGTAGACTGCCAAAGGGCACCTGTCCTACATCTGGCTTTGGAGCAAATGAGGTCTAAGGATGAATGGGAATTAAGTTGGCAAAATGCTAGGGTAGTAACTGGAAGCAAGGGAGAACACGACCTATCCGATAACCCAGATATAGTCCAGGATGGTTGGAGCTTGGGGTGCAAAAGATAATAGTAACCGATGAGACCAAAAAAGATAAAACAGTAGCCAAATCACAAAGTGCCTTGTGCACCCTATTAAGGAGTTCAGATTTTATCATGAATGTAATGAGGAACCCTTTTAAATGGGTATAACCAAAAAGTAATTGAATTTAAAAAGTCTAGAGGGATAGGAAGGCCAGGAAATCTTAAGAGTCAAAGAAGCCAAGGAAAGCAGATCTAACTAGAAAGAGGAAGTAGCCAACAGTGTCAGATGTGGCCGAGAGATAAAAGTGGCATTTGGCTGCAGTACCCAGGAGCTCTTGGGAGGTTTCATTGAAATAGTGGGTGTGGAGGAAGGTGAAGTGGAGGATGGGCAAGACAAGATGGTTTACCATCATTGTTGTCATCAGTACGATCACTGGACCATGGGCATCAAGCATCTTATTTGGGACACAGACAGAGTGATGGAATGAAAAATGAGAAACACGCCCAACCACCACTCAGAGGACTGGAATATAATTGGGGAAACAGACCACATGTATAAAGCAGAAGACAGCAACACATGGTAGAACACGAGCTAAGGGCGAATTCAGTAGTGTAGGCCAACCAGATGAAAGAGACTCAGGTAGAGCCATGAACGCACAGGGGGAACTAGCAAGGTGGAGGGAAATGGAGAGTTCTTCCAAGTGGTGAGGGCAGTTTGAAGATTGTCTCTTGGATTGTGCCTCCTTATCAGCCTCTTTCTGAGTTTCCATCAAATGGAAATCGTAGGAAAGTCCATCGAATATGATGCCTGGCCTTAACGTGCATGTGACTTCTATTTAAGTGTCTGGAAAGGGTGGATTAAAGTCACAGACTGACTCTCAATTTGTTGTAGTTTCGTGCAATCTTTATTTTAAAAATATGGCCACCGAAATGGAGGTGCAGATATCACAAATAGAGCAAGTCAAAGATACTTGTAAATCCACATGGATGAGCCCCTTGAGGAAGTTTGCACATCTAGTGCTGGACAACTGTGGTATTGCAACATAATCTCTTTCACATCTGTGTTATCTCCATATGACATCTCTCTGGTATAAGGCCATGGGTTCATCTCCACATAGAATAACCCAAGGATACCGTTCATGATCCAGAGAATGGTTTTTCAAAAGGAGATACATGAAATACATGAAATTTCTGTATGGTTCTTCAAAAGTAAAAATCTGCTGCATAAGTTTTGTAAGTTGAAGGAAAGGATGTTTTTTAATTTAGTTGTTTCCTTTATTCGTTTAATAGATTTTTATTGCTTACATACCGTCAGCAAGACATTGTATTGGAAGTGTTCTAAGCCACAACCTCAGCCCAGAAGGGGATTGTAGTACTCTATTGGCGATAAGATCTGTACAAATCATCAAAGATATGAATTTCTTAAGTAAAGTGTTGGGAAAGCGTAAAAGATGAAATAGTTTCCATGAAGACTGACTGAATTCATCTTTTCCTGAAAGTTACTTGATCCATATCTCTCTCCACTTTACACCACTTGTATACATTCCTCTTTGGACTTGTCAGAGAAAAGAGTCAAGTAGTTATCTACATTTTAGGCAGTTTTCTATTAGAGAAAACTGAGACTCATCACCCTCAAAAATATTTTCAGCATCCTGATGGTGCTGGACATGCTGTACAAAAGAAATACCTGGAAGTTCATACGTCTTAAAAGTATTTTCTCAGCACATTATCTTCTTATAATGGTGCATGGTATGATCTGCATTTTCCCAGCAAATATCATAAGATCAAGAAAGAGGTTAAGTGACCTACCTGTGTTCAGGTCATTAGTGATAGAATCAAATCTAGAAAAGTGGCCTCCTGCTCTTCAGAGCTCATTAGTCACCATTATCCGTAGCTGGTTGGCTCCTGTAAGATGTTTGTCAACGAGAGAAAATCATAGGTTCATTTTCTTGGTAAAATGAAGAACATTGAGTTTGCTAACAAAGGGATCTTGAGTGACTTTGGTGTGAGGGCAGTTTTTATTTTAGTGGAAAAGCAGTCTCTACTGCTAATAATAGCTATATTATTTACCTAAATTTCCCATCTATCTACTGATGACAGGGCCTACTACTTAAGAAATATTACCCATCATCTGTACTCCAGGAACAGAACACTCCTTCCTTGCAGGTGACCCTGATGATATTTCAGATGATATTTCTTCTATGGGACAACACATATCTTATTATTCTCCTACTATGTGTTGTTTTGGTTTTTATAGATGATGAAGATAGGAAAGAGACTAGTAGAGTAGTGGAAGGGGAGGTTTGGTGAAGGAAACAGACCAAATAATAATATGTCCATATATGTGGTATACTCATATATGAGTATAACACAGTGAATCTATCATGTACAATTATAATGTGCCAATAAAATTTTTGAAAAATAATTTTTGATTTTAATGGATATTCATTCAACAGAAAAAAGAAAATGGGAAATAGCCCTTGCTGGTTTTAACCTTTCTGTTTATTTCTCCGAAGTTCTTTCGAGATACTTAAGAAGAAAAAAAGAGATAAGTCCAGGGCCTTTTGTTATATAAAACTGCCATGTTCCTCTTCTTGTAAAAACATTTTCTCATTCATTTCATCAACATAGAGGATTGTAAACTACTTCCCATATCTTAATATTAAGTGATCATCTGAACTTCATGTTTTTGTTTTGAAAATGCAGAATTATCAAAGTGATTTGGTTATCAAAGGTTATATTACTTAGAAAAGAATCAAAGGGGCATTCTTACTGTAGTGTTTATTGATAAAGAAATTACCATCATTTAAGGTAGCTAGCAGTCTGTCTTTAAAATTATGAAAAGTTAGATCAAATGAAAAAAACACTTGAAATTTAAATATTAGAAAAAGCAAACTTAGTTATACTTTAAGTGCCTCTGAAAACATGAACTAATTATTGTTGATCACTTGTTCTTCTGTTGTATAGTCTCATTTAAGGAATGTTATCGCCCCTCTTATTAATCTTTCACGTCTTTTTTTTTTTCTTTTTGGCACTAAGAATTGAACACAAGGACATTCTACCTCTGAGCTATACCCTTAACCCTTTGTCTTGTTTTTGTTTTGAAACTGTGTGTCGCTAGCTTGTTGAGAGTCTCACTAAGTTGCTGAGGCTGGTCTTGAACCTGCGATCTTCCTGCCTCAGCCTCCCAAGTATGGGATTACAGGCAAGTGCCACCATGCCCAGCTTCTCACCTCTTTTATGAACAACTCTAATTTTTTTTTTAATAACTCAAATTCTTTTGACTAACCCTATCCTAATGGGGTAATTCACTTTACATTTCATTTGCACATATAGCTTGTACAATCTACTACTTACTTTGATACATTTTCTATTTGCTTGTTGTACATCTTTATTTTTTAACTAGAGCCTTCTGCCTTTCAAACTGTGTGTGTGTGTGTATGTGTGTGTGTGTGTGTGTGTGTGTGTGTGTAATATGCCAAAACACCTGACCTTGTCCTAGCTACAAGCTCTGCTCTGAGTTAAATCAGGGAAATATTGCTGGTTGCTTTTACTTAAAAGTTTGCAGTGGGCAGGGGCAACCGGGAAAATGGGCATTCGAATAGGTAACAGATACAGAGGCAAATGATTGGATATAGATGTTGACAATTTGCATACTTATTTTTCTCATTTCAATCTGTGCCACAGAGTCATACATTTGGTAATTATTCCATGCTTTTGTTTTCAGTTGAAAGTAGTTAAGGCCATATGTTTTGACAGAAAAAAGATAATTCGTACTTTTTCCAGCTTTGTGAAAGGGGAGACAGGGCAGTCATTTTGCAGTGTTCCATGCCAGTGAGTCCTGTTCAGAACTTCACCAGATTGGAAACTCACTGTTCCTAACAACTCTCTTGGTAAGCAGAAGATGAAGGCATCTGTTTGATGCACCCAGAGTTAAGTCTGATGCTTCAAAGCACAGCATGGGGTTCGTTTATAACTCGACTTAGCGTTAGGAAATACCAGTTGCTAATAGGAAAAGTTGACCTCCTGATTCCTTTGACTGGAGGTGACTTGGAAGGAGATTCTGATCCAGGGCTGACACTTCCAACCTGGGCTGAGGAGTGGAACAGCCTAGGATGCAGCCCCACTCCTGGGCTCATGGGGCCCTGTGATGCCTGGGAAAGGGAAGCACTTAGCCTCCAAATGTGCAAGGTGGGTGAGACATCTGACCTCTTGGACAGATAGACTCTCTCAAAATGATTATTTCGAATGGTAACTCATTGTGATTTAGCTCTTTATAAGGATCAGTAACAGAATTTTACCCAATCTCCTTTTAAGCAGTCAAGTTTAAAGTCAATGTATCTAGAGAAAAACATATCCCCCTTTTGTGACTAGTTTGTTTGAGTGTTCTGGTCTTTTCAGTATCTCCTACAATCTCCGTCCATCCATCCTTCCATCCTTTTGGTTGTTGTTTTTACAGTACTGCTGATTAAACCCAAGGGTATTCTACCTCTGAGCAACACCCCCTAGCCCAATTTTATTTTTTATTTTTTGAAACGGGGTCTCACTGAGTTGCAGAGGGCCTCTCAAAATTGCTGAGGCTGGTGTGCACCTGTACTGAGATTACAAGTGTGCACCACCACACCGGCTTCTATCTTTTCTTTCTTACTTGGGTCTCTGCTCTTGAAAATGTAGCTGTATTTTTGTGCCTGGCATGACTTTCTTCCCGATGCCTTTTGCTTCCTGGGAAGGAGTAGGGGCTTAGGAACAATGGATGGCTCTCTGGCCCTCGGTGCCTACTGTGTACAGACACCGTACTGAAGACTCCTAGGATCTTCAGCTGGAGAAATAGGAATAGCTCATTTAGGGCGGAACAAGTTCAAACTCTAAAATGAGCAGCATTTTTCTTGTATGCTCCTTTCCCTTCTTGTAACACCTATTCAACACCCTCATGTCTTCGCCACGTTCCTGTCACTCTGTCTAGAATATTATTTATTGGGGAAAGATCTGAGGCCTTATCACAGTGAGGTGTAATAACCGTGAGTAAACCATGACAGCACTTCCCAGATGATGATCAGAGATGTCTTGTGAAGTGGGTTTGTGACCACTGAAGTTGGAGGTTGCAGGCTTTTACCTCCATAGTAATGCCCCTTGACCAAGGTAGGCAGCAATGAAATTAATGTTTACTTAATGTTGCCCAAATTTATTTGAGCTTACATCTCTTTTTAAAATTTTTTTGTGTTTGTTTATATATTTACTGTGGTATTGGAGATAGAGCCCAGGGGCATTCTACCTCCTAGATACACCCCAACCCGTTGGTTGGTTGGTTGGTTGGTTGGTTGGTTGGTTGGTTGGTTGGTTGGTTGGTTCATTGGTTGATTGGTTGGTTGGTTGGTTGGTTGGTTGGTTCATTGGTTGGTTGGTTGGTTGGTTGGTTGGTACTGAGGATTGAACCCAGGGGCATTCTACCTCTGAGCTATACCGCCAGCCCTTTTTATTTTATATTTTGAAACATAGTCTCACTAGGTTGCTGATAGTCTCACTATTGCTGAGGCTGGTTTTGAACCTGTAATCCTCCTGTCTCAGCCTTCTAAGTACTGGGATTACAACCATGTGCCACCATACCGGGCTACTTTTTGTTCTGAAACAAGGTCTTGCTAGGTTGCTCAGAGTCTCACTGCATTGCTAAGTCTGTTCTGGAACCTGGGATCCTCCTGTCTCAGCCTCCCAAGTACTGGGATAATAGGTGAACGCCACCATGCCATCTACATCTCTTTTTGAAAGGCACACCTGTTAGCATCTAGTGAGGGATGTCAGCTGTAGGCTTCAGGCATCAACTTACGGACTGGGGCTCAAAGGGGAAAGGGTGGATAATGGTACGCCTAGAATCCCGAATGGTGGACCATCACAGTTAGTTGCCTTGGTCTTCTAAAGAATGCTCAGCCCTGAACACCTCGAGAAGTGAAATGCTCTAAAATTCATGTTGGTAGAGCCAATAAATGTTGACCTGTCTCTACATTGTTATGATGTAGAAACATGTAGTCACATGTGCCTGGTGTGTGGAGTGTTTGTTTATTCCTTCATGCATGTGTGCGCTTAGTAACTTTTTAGACTCCCCTGTGTTAGGCACTATCCACACACCCACACACATACAACCAAGCACATGTGCATGTGTTTTTCATAAGACTTTTTTTTTTAAACCTTAGGTATTTCTACAACTGGCTAGCCTTAGCAGGCCTTCTCAGCATTCACTAGAAACCAATCATCAATGTTGTAGTAAACCTAAAGTTAATTTCTGTCTTTATTGTATAGTCATAGAAACCGTTTTCATCAGGAAGTCTTGCAGCCCTTTTTTACTTAATAAAACAATATCTTTAAGAGGTCACGAAACTATTTATTGGCAGAGATAGCCCACACTATTTTGACGTTCCAGTACCTCCTAATGACACAGTAGTCGTAATATTAAAAATGCAAACAGCTGGCTGCTAAAGGTGAGAAATGTGTTGACACGGGAGATGAACTCTTAGACATACTTGACAGTCATGAATTTGATCTGATAAGTGTAAACAGGGCTATAAGTAATTTAGTTATATATGTTTAAGATTTGAAACAGCTAGAATAATGATAACTAACAGGAATAATACATCGAGTTCTTCTGAACATTACCTTTAATTTCTGATTGAGCATTCAATAGGTAAAAGTTGGGAAACAACGTAGGTAGGTGTTTAGAACATATTAGAGTTGTGATGTGCTTAGCATCCACAGTCTCTGAGCTGTGCCAATCCTGCGCCTGGTGACGAAGCCAACTCTCCTGAGAACAAGTAACAGAAAGAGTGGGACCAGGAAGAAGTCAGGTTTCACCTGGACCAGATTTTAGGCAATTAAGGGTTTCCAGAGATCTTTCACCAGGTGTCACTTAATCAGTGTAAGGCACTTTCAGCCGGGGCCAAGCTACTCACGATGCTGGCAGTGGGCATAGCGGTGATACACCAGTTGACTGTAACAGCAAACAGACAGTGTCTGCTTAGTGAGTGCCAAGAGCAAGAGAGATGCAGGTGTAAAAATAAAAAGAAGTATTTGGAGCCAGAGGCTAGTACACAGACGAGACGATATTCACACTTCACATTCATACTTTGGGTAATAATATGGTGTCTCGTATCACTCCGGTGCCCTGGTATTTTGTTGTGGGTCTGATTTCACGACAGAATGCCACTGTAACTCTCAGCGGGTTACTTAGCTTCTCTCGGTCTCTAGTACTATTAAAAGAGAGTATTAATACCTGCCGCTTCTTTGTGCAAGTTTGTTTCTGGAAGACAGGAACGATTCTGCATCTTGCAACAGCACCCAAGAACATCCTTGTGCTCCCCAGATCAAGATTATCTCGAGGTCTTCTCAGTGCAAAACAGTCTTCTCATTCTTGGGTCCTTGGCTGCTACATGACCAGGTAGTTTATGGGACCCAGGACTCTTAAAAAGCTGGGTTTTGTTTGGAGTCCATAAATAAGCACCCTGGAGAGAATTCTTAGCTCTCAGAAGATATTGTTATAGTGAATAAAAAACTCAAATTCTGAAACAAGACTCCATGATTTTGCTACTTAGGTAAGTGACTCTGAGCACTTATCACTGGCTGGACTTCTCTGAGCCTCCAGTCCCGAAGCTGTAAAATTGGGATGTTAATGAAACAGCGAGGTTAGTGGAAAGCCAAAATGCATAGATGTGCAGTTTGGCTGGAAGGGTATCTGCCACATCCTAAGTGGAATGTTAGCTGTTCTTATCATTGTCATCGTTCTGTTCTGCCAACTCTGATGAGATCTGGGGCACATGAGGCATTGGTCTTTCTGCAGTTGTGGAGAGTGTTAAGCTATGATACCATCCATAATACATTGCTTTTATTTCTCACTGGGAGTCCCCTGCATAGCTCACTGGGATGGCTGGAGGAATTCAGTAGGGTAATATGTGAAAACAGCCTAAAATCCCCAGTCGTCTGTATCTGTGATATCATACCTGTGTTAGTGTAGCAGCTGAGCTACACCATCTCTCTTAGTGGGATCACTGCCTCAAGGTTGCAATGGTAACACAATGAAAATGCTCCCACAGTAGCGGGACAAGATCTAAATTGCAATATGATTATATTAGTAGTGGTACTTCTACCTTAGTTTTGTGTGTGTGTGTGTGTGTGTGTGTGTGTGTGTGTGTGTTTAAATTGAAGCAGGGTCTTTTTCCCCCCCTCTCTTGTAAATGTCTACACATGTGGATGGCTATACCCAACTCATTTTTATTTAGAATTTGAAGTTTCATTTAGAGATTAGAAAAATATAGTTGCCTATATAAAAAGCAGAGGAGAAATAGTCTTGCCTTCTTATTTGAAGAGAAGGAAAACCAAGCTAGAGATGCCTGACCATAAGGAATGCCCGGCTTTTCCGTGGCTCCTGGGGTGCTTTGCACACGGAAAGCACACAGTTATGGGTCCGTGTGACTCACGGTCTTTTCCATGTCATAGCCAAGTTTGTGGCAGGCCAAGTATAGACAGAGGAGCAGGGTCTGCAGTCTCTCCATTTGTGATCCGTGGGTCTCTCAGGTCCCTGCTTCTCTCTCCTGTTGCCTGTTTTGGGGGCTTCTTGATATTTTTTTCAGTTTTGTCATTTGATCCAAAAAGACACAAATAAGGAAAGGGCACCCAACGCTTGTAATTTTGCTACTTGTTTACACAGCAAAGGAAATGTGGATGAGAAGGGGAAACAAATCCTTGACTGAAATTCGCTTATAGGATTTAACTTTAGGTTGTATATACTCGTGAATGGGTAATTGAGAGCCAGATGATATTTAGAAGGGGAAAAAATTATATGTGGTATTTGCGAGGAGGTGTATGGATGTGTGTTCACAGTTATTCCTGTTCTAAATATAAAACATGTTCAGGGAATTGGGAAGAAATATAGACACATATATGTATATATTTGGGAGAAATATGTATACTCTTTTTCACCTATTTTTGTGATTTATTGGTAAAATGAAAACAGGATATTACTTGATTAATAGAAATAAAATATGAATATCATGCCCATGACTGGCATATTTTACATACGTAGATAGCAGTGAAGTATTTCTTTTACTTATTTATGTATTAATTTATTTATTTGGATGCCATTAAAAAGATAGTTTGAGGAGTGAAATTCTTCTTGCTGTGAATTGTTTCAGGGAACTTAGAATTATTTGCTTAATTCCCCTGAAAGATTCAAGTGGTTTAGCTGGAAATAAGAACTTAATTTCATCGGCTTATAGCTATGAAAATTTCCCATTTATAATAAATATACTTCTGCTTGTCAGTACACTGCAAACATTTGTGTATTATCTCCATTGATCCTGTTTATGTGATAATAATGCAAGTTGGTCTTTGCATCCTTTGGAAGTAAAGGAAAAATCTTCTTCCATTAAGAAATTGATATTCTGCCGAGCTGGGCGTGGTAGCGCACACTTGTAATCCCAGTACTTGGGAGACTGAGACAGGAGGATCCGGATTCACGGCCAGCCTCAGCTACTTAGTGAGATCTCTGCAACTTAGTGAGACCCTGTTTCAAAATAAAGAATAAAAAATAGGACTGGGGATGTAGCTCGGAGGTAGAATTCCCCTGGGTTCAATCCCCAGTACTGCAAAACAAAAATTAATATTCCTTTACTGAATAACATAGGCTGAGAATATATTTATATATTTATACTCAGCCCATGTTATTAGGAGATTGATCTTTATTCCTGGAGTTTGCTTTTCTTTTTGTTTTGTGGGTTTTTATACTCTTGGACTGTTATATGCCTTAGAGCATGATGAACTGCTTTTATAAAGTACGCTATTTAACTGTTATTTGAATCTGTTTATTAACCTTGCTTACCATTTTGCTGCCCATTAGAATCTTTGAGTGGGGAAGTTAGAAAAGATTTGGGAAGGGAGAATGCCAAGAGGCCTGGGTGAGAAGTTGGGAGCCTGCACTCCGTCCAGGCCCCTAGGGAAGTCCTCTAACTTTCACTCTTTTGCAAAATGAGGTTGAACTCATTTGAGCTTTAGAAACCTGAGGCTGAGAGGCAGGGCAGAGGGCAACTGGTGTAGAAGTAGAATGTGAAGAGAAAGGAATATATGTAAAAAGGTGATATAAAAATATTTTTTTGAAAAAGAGTAAAAACGAATCGGGCGTGGTGGCGCAGGCTTGTAATCCCAGCATTCGGGAGGCTGAGACCGGAGGATTCGGGTTCGCGGCCAGCCTCAGCTACCTAGTGAGGCACTCTGCAACTTAGTGAGACTCGGTTTCAAAATAAAGAATAAAAAATAGGGCTGGGGGTATAGCTCGGAGGTAGAATGCCCCTGAGTTCAATCCCAGGTACCGAAAAAAAAAAGAAAAAAAAAAAAGAAAAAGAGTAAAAACGAGGAGCAGAGAATAGAAGGACCCAATTACCAATAATACAAAAAACACCAGAAAAAGCTGCCAATCTGATCAGCTTCTCTTATATAAAATAAGTGATCACAACATGTCCAAGTGTAGTTTCCTTAGCGGACCAATAGAAACCAAGGACAAAGTTAAAGAGTTTCTTTCTTACCCTTCCTACATAGCCAAAAAGCGGGGGCCACAGATACTCTTCCATGGTGTGCCACTTGGTGCAGTTTTCAAGCATTTTAGCAGGTGGTTATTAAAAAGATCTTTAAGAAATATGTAAGAATATCTAGGACTCTAAAAATAATAAATCTAAGACTGAATGTGTCGCCTTTAATTAACACTTATTGCACACCAGTTGTATGCCAGGTACTGGGGATACCTAAAATTTTCCTGGCTCATTAGCCCACCAGAAGAGTTTCTGCTTCCTCAGCCTGACGGGATAGCAAGTCTTAAAATGAATTAGCATGATGTGATGTCCTTAAAGTGAGTGGCACATGTGGCCCAGTAGGACTCCTCATGGTCAAGCGTGACTCCATACGCATGCTGTCAAACAAACATGTTATGATAATGGTAGACTTCCATATTGCCCATGTCCAGGGTGGGGACCAGTGGCTTTGTGTAGCTGTTGAGCACTTGAGACAGACGTGGCTAGTGTGACTGAGGGGCTGAATATTTAATTGCTGCTTCTTTTTTTTTTTTTTTTTTTTTTTTTGTGGTACTGGGGATCGAACCCAGGGACATTCTACCTCCGAGCTACACCCCCAGTCCTATTTTTTATTCTTTATTTTGGAACAGGGTCTCACTAAGTTGCAGAGGGCCTCACTAAGTAGCCGAGGCTGGTCAGGAACCCGGATCCTCCAGGCTTAGCCTCCCAAGTAGTGGGATTACAAGGGTGCACCACCACACCCAGCAATTGTTTCATTTTCTTTAAGTTTAATTCGAATAACCACTGATCACTAATGGCTACCATATTGGACAACATCTTTCCAGGCACATTGCTAAAAATTATTGCAAACAATGAGTAACTGTTACAACAAGATAAATATCATACCATATATTGAGTGCCCGTGACAGATTAGGAATTGTGCTTGACATAAAATCGTCCTTAGTAAGACTGTCCTCACTTGAGAAAAGAGGAGACTGGGGCTCTGAGAGATGAAACTACTCTATTTTATCCTCACAGTGAGCTGCAGGAGCTGGAATTTGAACCCAGGTAGTCTGACTCCAGAGCTGGGTAGTTTCTACCCTCTTGCCGTATCTCTTATTGCTCTGTCTGGAGGCTAACTCTTCAAGTACATATTCTCTTTGTTCTGTGGGTCCCAGAAGTCTAACTTTAACACAGTCACACAGAACAGAGAAAGTGTCTGGTGCACCTCTTCTGAATATGGAGGCGTCACTGCCTTTGAGCCATTCGTTCTCCTGACTGAGACTCATATTCTTCAAAGACTACTGTCAGGCCAGGCGTGGTGGTGCACACTTGTAATCCCAGTACTTGGGAGGCTAAGACTGGAGGATCTGGGTTCCTGACTAGCCTCAGCTACTTAGTGAGGCCCTCTGCAACTTAGTGAGAGCCTGTTTCAAAATAATGAAACATGGGCTAGGGATGTAGCTTGGAGGTAGAATGCCCCTGGGTCCAATCCCCAGTACCAAAACAAAAAACAAACAACACCACCAAAAAACTAGTATCAGAATTGAGGGACCAGCCAGTTGCCTTAGGAGCATGTGAATCACCTCCTGCTGTTTTCCCATCAGATGTCAGAAAGCTTCGAAGCCTGTGCCTAGGTCTGTGGACCTTGCAGCACACAATAACCTCTTGCCTTTTGAGTATTTCACTGTCACAGTTGAGAAACTTGGAAGGATCTCCCGAGGTCTGAGTTACACAGTGAGCCTAGCCAGCTCTCGGGCATCTGTGACGTCGTAATTCTGCTTTGCTGTTTTCTGCTCTTCCCAGAGCGGACAGTAGCTCTCTGTAAGGGTCTGAAAGCCTCAGTTTACAAATTCCATTATTCTGATTCTCTTTGGACATTATATACTCAGATGGTACTTGCGGAATCACCCAGAGGCGGTAATGTTAAGGAATAGTGAAGGTCAACTGGACAGTCCTGTGGCTGTTCCCAAACCACATAGTGACACTTCTTGTGGCACGGGGTCTGGAGCCACCTTCCAATTGTCCCTCAGAGTTAGGGTTTCCTGTATAGGAAGGATGTGGATTCACCATAAACCTACCTTGTGATATTTTGCTGTCTTAAAAAGTAGTAATCAGCCGGGCGTGGTGGCACACACTTGTAATCCCAGCATTTGGGAGGCTGAGATCAGAGAATCCGGGTTCGGGGCCAGACTCAGCTACCTAGTGAGGCACTCCGCAACTTAGCGAGACCCTGTTTCAAAATAAAGAATAAAAAATAGGACTGGGGGTATAGCTTGGAGGTAGAATGCCCCTGAGTTCAATCCCCAGTACTGGAAAAAAAAAAAAGTAGTATCAGAACCCACAAGGCTATCCTATTCCTATAAACTGTGACCAAGGTATAGCTTCATGTTGATAGTTAAAAATATCTTGTCTTTACATTTTTTCTTTAAAGAGCACAGAACTTTTTAAAAAAAAATATTTATTTATTTAGTACTGAGGATTGAACTCTCAGGGACATTCTGCCTCTGTGTGTGTGTGTGTGTGTGTGTGTGTGTGTGTGTGTGTGTGTGTGTTACTGCAGATTGAACCCAGGGGCATTCTACCTCTGAGCTACACTCCTAGCTCCTTTTTTTTTTGAAAAAGGTTCTCAATAAATTGCAGAGGACCTCATTAAGTTGCCAAGGCAGGCCATGAACTTGTGATCCTCCTGTCTTCTCAGCCTTTCAAATACTGAAACAGGCTCCACCATGCCTGATAGAATTTTTATTTTTTGAATAGAACATAGACTTTGATGACCAGCTCAAAACTTCCTGCATTAACACATGAAAGTTTTTTTTTTTTTTTTTTTTTTTTTTTTTTTTTTTTTGCTGTACCGGGGATTGAACCCAGGGGCATTCTATCTCCGAGCTATACCCCCAGTCCTATTTTTTATTCTTTATTTTGAAACAGGGTCTTACTAAGTTGCAGAGGGCCTCACTAAGTAGCTGAGGCTGGCTGTGAATCCGGATCCTCCAGTCTCAGCCTCCCAAGTACTAGAATTACAAGCTTGTGCCACCATGCCCGGTGCACATGAGAGATTCTTAACCTGGAAAAATAGCTTCATCTTCTTGACTTACATTTGTACCATTAATGAAAGCAATAGCAGCATGATATGCACATTTGTGCCTATGGTTTTTGTATGTTTAATTTGTGCCAGGTGTCATTCTAGTACCATTCTGGTTGCTTCACACACATTATAGCATTTAATTCTCACAAGAACTTTGCATAATGGGCATTGATATTCCCATTTTATAGGCAGAACTCTGAAGGCCAGAGAGGTTGAAAGTAACAGGTCCAAAGACCTCTGTAATAAATGGTGGAACTCACAGTCAGACCCAGGCTGGTTTGGGCTGATACATTTCTCACCTCTATACAGTTCTTCAGCTTCACGAATTAGGGATTACTCGATTAATAATACCATTTTCTGTGATTGATACGAAGATTAGAAATAATACATGTGGAACCCTATCGTGTAAACTATTAGACAAGAGGCTTTAAACAAATGGTACTCATTGTTATCTTAACATCTCCATAAGTGAACCTGATAGGCCAAGATCATTAAAAATGAGAATGTGAGCTGGACCTGGTGGTGTGAACCTGTAATCTCAGTACTTGAGAGGCTGGGACAGGAGGATTGCATGTTTGAGGACAGCCTCAGCAACAGAGAGAGATGCTCAGCAAACTAGCCAGACCCTGTTTCCAAAACAAAAAATAAAAAGAGCTAAGAGTGTAGCTCGGAGGTAGAATGCCCCTGGGTTCAATCTGCAGTAACTAACACACACACACACACACACACACAGTGTGGATGGAGAAAGGAAAGGGCAGGGGTCATGCTCCCTTTGCTGGGTTGTTGGTTTTCTTCCTTTCTAGTAGGGAGAGGTTCTATTCAGAGCTCATCACTGTTGTTTCTTTGATGAATGTAGAAAGAAACATTGGGAACATTGGATGGAACAGAAAAGTGCCATCATGATACTTGTCAAATCACAACAAAAATTAAGCCTGTGAAATGAAAACATGTTATTACTTGTATCAGTTCAAGGTTTCAGGTTATCTAGAGAGCCTTGTCAAACTCCTCATTGCCTATACACATGATTTTGCTTTCAATCCAGGATTGTAAGAGAAAGGCTGATAGTTTTAACTTTTAATAGGAACTAGAGTGTACTGTTGGTTTTCTGTGAGTTATTTACTTAAAAAATAATTCAGTGAGAGCTATGACCTGTGTGCTTTGGCTAACTTTCCCCATTTTCAATTTGGTGACAAAATTTCGCACTTCTTAAGTTTTCTTGTGGGAAGAACCACAATGCCAATAGTCACCTTGATCTAACCCATTTTACTGGAGAAGAATTTAAGTGCAGATTTTTTATTTCCCTTTAGATTTTCTTCATGTTTCATTGTCAGGGTCATTTCAATGCATTGAACTAGAGTTTGAATTTTTATTGCAATTCAAATTGGACTGATTTTCTGGTCTTAGGTATTAAAAACAATTCCAATTGTGCTAGTAATATTTTTATATACCTAGCATAATAATATTGAAAACTAACTAGTTGTGAGCTGTTCTTGTTGAATTTAATACCACTATTAAAAATCTTATTGAAACCTGTACTTTGAAGTCTTTTGATGGAGAATTTGGCAAAGTAATGGAGTGAAGTAGGATAATAAAGCAGATCATTGTTCTTCTTGGTTATTATAAATTAAAGTACTAAAATAGATTGAAGTGTGAACATTATAACCACTGTGTTTACTTAAACTTCATCTTATACCTCCATTGCCCTCTTAAAAGAAAGTATCTATCAAATGATGAAAATAAAGACCAATGGGTGGTTGTATATTTTTAGCAAGTTGCATGTCTTGAGCACCTTGCTTTGACCATTCCACTATTGAATTTTCTGAAGTTTAAAATGTGAAGTGTTTAACTAAATAAATTCACTGGTTCCTTCTACTTTTAAAAAGTATAGTTTTCCAGTTCTATAATATTTATGTCAACAAAAATATGTAGTGCTTACTTTAAAAATAAATATGAAGAGACTAAAGATGAAGCATATGAAGGGAAAAATAAATAATACTGAACCTGATTTGTAAATTGCTATGGTAAGAAATTTTGTAATTTACACAAAAATTGCCTTTTTAAGAAACTATAGACAACGGCCCATTTCCTGTTTAAAACTGTAATCTAATAGAAAGATTCTTCAGTTGGCTATAACACCAGAAAAACATCATATGCTATATTCTAAAATCTTTTTAATTCCTCAGATAATTTTTCCATGTGGGCAATATTAGTGAATTTGGGGTGAAATGATCTTACCCTTAGATATTTGAGCTTAATCATAGTTCATAGTCAAAGTAACCTCCTTTTAAGGAACTAAAACTAACCAAAATATTTCCTTTTCCCTTCCTAAAGTGGCAGGTAACTCTACCAAAATTAGGGGGAAAAAAAAAAAGATGAACCTTAATAGATGTAACCAAATAGTGCTGACATAATAATATTTATGTTTAACAATAATGTAGTAGAATTTGTAAGTAAAATTGAACTGTATTTTAAAAGAGTTGACTCCAAATGTTTTCCAATGTAAGATAATATAAGAGTATGAGAGTTTACTTTTAGTTTTATAGTAAATATATATATTGATTCCTGAAATTTAGAAGTAATACATAGTACACTTAGATTAGTACGCACTGGCCAAATACATGTCAGGCTAATAGCATGTGAATATATTCTAGTTGCACTGTGATCATTCTATCTTTAGAATAATATGGTGTAATACTCAATTTCCCCCTTTCCTAGAAGGTGATGTTTCTGTCATCTTTTTTATCCTTCTTTTCAGACCTTCTTAAATATATTCAGGAGTACTTCCCAAACTGTTCGTTGTGAAGGTCTCCAGAAAAATCCTGAAATTTGCCTGACAGAACTTAAGTTGTTGATTTGTGTTTGGAATCTGCCTCACATTTTATTCTGTGTTCCTTAAAGATACTTGAAATATGCTTTTCCCTTTATTGTGAGCCCTGTGGAAGTAGAAACAAATTGCTTTTTATATATTTAAAATGGGAAGAAAATTACAAAATAAAATCCTGTGAAATATAGGACTTAAATTCCTCCATGACTTAGGGAAAAAAAAAAAAAAAAAAAACAACCTTGTTTCTAAAGTGTTGAGCAGGTTTTTTGTTTTTTGTTTTTGTTTTTGTTTTGTTGAATCTCTAGGACCTCCCAATTTTCAAGGGCACTGCGGGGCATATGTAGCATTTATTTGATGTATGGATGCGTACGCATATTTTTCCCCTCCCGCATCTGTCTCTATGGACCTGTCCTTTGTAAAATCCTAAACCTTGTATTAATGCTTAGTTTGTGTTCTGAGAGCAATTATATAATTTTTCTCGGTGTTTATTTGATGCACACTGCTAAAAAGAGATGGGAGTTATTTTTATTTTTTTATTTTTTGGTCACCCTGCAGTTGCCATTTCATTGGTGAATTTCTTTTCCTTTGACTGTGACCTGTGAATGTCACTGTAGGCTCCCTGCCAATTTTGTGAGCCGCTGCGTGCTTCAAAATGGAGGCAGGAAGGTATCCATTTTCATCAGGAGGATGACAGTGTTTCAGTCTTTCCGACCATCTGGAGAGAGGAACTTTTAGAGCGAAAGAAAACGGGGATTAAAAAAAAAAATTTATATTTAGCAGAAAAGGCAAGGGGGAAAAACCAATCAAAGTTAAACTATACCTTATGAATTAATGCTTTTTCTATTTTGCTGTCCTGTTTAAAAGAAACATAAACACGAAAATACACAGGCTATTTTTATAAAGAACTAGTTCCCCAAGTCTCAGGAGTATTAGTAAACGAAGGTTAAGTAAATTAGATTTTTGGCATACTTTTATAGTTTATGGTATACACAAATATAATAAGCACTAAAGAGGAGAACCCTCTCTTCCTGTGTACACAGATTGTTGGTGGTCTTGTGTAGATCCAGGTTTTTAATGGCCTTTTTCATACATCTGTGCAAAAAAGCTGATACTATGGGAATTTCATAGTCCAAGATATATTTATCACTTTCTGTGGTCTGGATGGTCCATTCATGTTTGTCCTCTCTCTCTCTCTCTCTCTCTCTCTCTCTCTCTCTCTCTCTCTCTCTCTTTCTCTCTCTCTCTCTTTCTCTCTCTCTCAAAATTTTAACTAAGAGGTAGACATCTTACTCTTCTTGCTCTTCTAAAAGAATCTCAATGCATATCTTTTTGTTTTTACTCTTCACATACTCACAGGCCATCTGTGTTTAAAAAGGGGGAGGAAATGCTTTGACTCAGGACTACCCTGTGGGTCTTACATAGTATATTTACAACTGCACATGGTTTGCAATGTTCTTGTCTGCGACTGGAAAATCTCATACTTGATTGTTTTCTGTTCACACTAATAACACTGAGCATTTGCTTTTGTTTTGTTTTGTTTTGCTATATTTGAAAGGGGCAGCATTTCCAGGGTTTAGATCAGATTTAGACTGGAGAGGGTCAAGATTTAGCATTTCGCGCCTGCTTCTTCTCAAGTAATGGACGTTGAGATGCTTGGGTCAATGCAGAAAGCAAAATTCACTTGTTTCTCCTTCCTCAGGTCTATGCTCCCTCAGCAAGCACTGCCGACTACAATAGGGATTCGCCAGGCTACCCTTCCTCAAAACCAGCAGCCAGCACTTTCCCTAGTTCCTTCTTCATGCAAGGTAAGGTGCTTCTCCATGTACGGGGCATTGAAATGTCGTATATATGAGGCAAAAGAAATGGAATGGTAGGCAAATGGGAGGACTGCAGGTCCTGCTCTTCTCAGAAACTGAATTCCTGAAAATTAATTCATTAATTAACCAAAATTTATTAAGGCTGTTTTCTTTGAAATTACAGCACTTTGAGCAATAATGGGTTAGATTAAATTGATCTGCTTCACTTAAAACTGACACCACTGGGTCTTCTGGGATGGACCATTTTAGCATCTTTACCAACCCCAAGCCCTCTGTGTGATTAGAAGTGCTTCAGCTCAATATATGCTTTGAGCATCTGAGAGTTAGCCAACAGAAAGTAAATTCTCCATTTGTGTTATTTTATGTAAAATTTTCAGCTACTTACTAATTTATAAATAAGAACAGGGTTCCATTTAAGATGGAGTAACCTATCCAAAGATTGAAATACACAGAGAGCTCCATCCTGACATGCTAACAGATTTAGGGTGAAAGACTCAACTTTAGGGGGTAGGGATAAACAGAAAAGTATAAGTTCGTGGCCAGTAAAGTTTATTTGTTCTTTTAATTGTCTAGTGTATTTACTGAAAGATAGATGAGTGTCTATCTCCCAGAGGTTATAGTATCACCCCGATGAGGTAGATCCTTTATGTCACCTGAAAAAGACCCAGATGGTTAAAATGACAGCAGCTACCTCAAGATTGGAGTATTAGGGAATGAAGCCAAGGGCTCCATCCCTGAGATACCTGTGATATTTGCTTTGAAAATGGTATGATCTTGTTACCAACTTATCCTGAATTAAGATACAGTGTTTACCAAGAACCCTCATATGAAGAACTTTCACTCCTTCTGCCTGGGGGCACCTTGGCAAAGTGACATGGGGACTCTTTCTTTGTACCATGTCACAGGAAGAGAAGCACACTTGGAACAAAAGAGTACCAGGGGAACATACTGGTGTCCCACTTAAATTACAGTGACCCTCCTAGGACTCATTCTGATGAGAAAGGGTTTACCTTCTTTCCCTTCAGAGCATTAGTTCTTTTAGTTTGCTGTTTCACATGTGAAATTACATGGAAAAGCTATAAAACTGAATCAGGTGGGTACCCCGGGAATGAAGAGAATTTGTTTCATACATTGTGGAGCTCATGTTCACAGGAATGCTTTTATGTTTGTGACCTGTTGTAGGTGTAACCCTCAAAGGGATGCAGCACGCTCGTCCCATAGGTGCGTGCTATGCCATAACAAAGGGTTTATCACCTTCAGTTATAAAGAGTAGCTACCTCTGCATCAGTTCCTCTTTTATAAGCAATGGCAGACATTGTCCTACAGGTGTTTACAGATATTGTCAATTCAAGGATTCATTACTCAAAACAGATTTTCATTGAGAAAGTTGACAAGGTTAGGCTTCTTCAACCTGCCTGGGAAAGTAGCTTGCTTTCAACTGTGCACATTGCAGAAGAGGCCGGGTAGATTAAAACAGTAGGTGCCTTTCTGTAGCAGACTACACAAAATAAGAGAAACAAGTTTGCTTTTTTGCATATCAATACTCAAAAAAGCAAAAAAAGAAAAAGCAACTGAGTTGACATTTATGATGAGCACAATTAATTTGCACACGTCTAATTCTATTCTTTCAAAACAACATTATGCCAAGATCATGGGATGTGATAAATATTAATTTACTGTGAAAAGCATAATTTATGTAAAATATGTATTTTTATAAGTCTGCATCGAGTAGCATATTCTGTGTTAACAATCCTAAATGCATTGCCACCCCGTGCATCACGCTGTCAGAATGTTTCAGGAAACTCTTCCTCAATAATGTATATTCTCAATTTATTTGTCAAATGTGCAGTTGATTTAAAATGTTAGTGGTCCTGAGCTTCATATTTGAATTTAAGGTGACATTTAAACTTCTGTTATCTGAGGACTACATGCAAAGTTCATTGAATAATAACCTTGAAAAAAATCCCATGTTTTCAAATGACAGCCTCAGGGACAGTATCATGATCCTCTCACATCTGCTTCACATCTTCAACAGAGGGGTACATGGTGCCCTGAAAACTTAGGACCTCAAAGAATATGTGATTATGGTAAAAGATATTCAGAGGCTGACTGGGAAATATTTTAAGCTTACTACCATGTCCTCTTATTTTTAACTTTAATTTCCATCTTCTCATTAAAACTCTAAAGTTGTCAAAACCACAGGCGTGATTTCGCTTGCATAGTTCCTAAGGAAAGAAATCTACTGTCTACTCCTCCCTGTTCTGAAACCAGTCCAGTTCTGAGATTCTAACTTCTGGATTTAAAAATTCAGTGAAAAACAGCTTCATGAAATACAATATCAGATTTTAATATGCCTATTGCCTAAAAAGTTTAAAGACCTTTAGTAAATAAAATGTTGTGATGAAAATAATCTTTATTTTTAAAGAACCAGTACCTGTTAAACATATAACACCAGCTGATGGCCTGGTATATATTCAGGACTCAGTAATTTTTGTTCAACTATTGTCTGAAAGAAAAAAATAAAACAATACACCAGTTGTATAGGTCCTCGCCCCCTTCCCCCACTAGGTGTGAAAAAGCAAAACAAAACAATAGCAATCTCTGATAATAACCTCTACCATAGTTTTCCAAAGTGGAGGATACCATTCCTAAAAGATTCAGGAACAAATTATAGACTCAAGAGAACATATATTTATTACTGCATATTTCTGTTTATTTCTTAAAGAAGGTTAGATTTCCAGGAGAGTACTGAGTAATTTTTTTTTTTCTGAAAAGAGAATGATCAGCCTAATAAATTTGAAAACCTCTGTAGCCACAAGGCCTAAATGTTCTTAATCTAGTGTTAATGAAAGATTAACTCTATGTTAAATGATACTCATAATGTTTATATACATTTTTAAAACTCTTTTTTTAAAACTCAAATCGTTTTGTAAAATTCAGAGGTTCTCAAAATTTTCTATAGCATAATACCTCCCCTATGATATGTATGTACTCTGAATAGCTTCTGAAGATTTAAAATATCTATGTAACTTGATTTTAAAAAAACCAACATAACCTAATAACTATATATCTGAGAGTCCTCTTTCCCATGTACCATAATATAATTCCAATCAATTCTTGTTGTGGATATTACAAAACTGAAATCAAACCATTTCAATCTGATCTTCTTTTGTATCACATACATCATTATAGGCTTTTTAAAACGTGCAAACCTGCCAAACTCTGAAATGTCTTGCGTATTTTATCTTCACCCCCAAATTTAAGAACAACTTAACTTTTTAGTTGGTTTTCGTAAAGAAGGGGTCAGAGACTTTTAAGAAATGTTTCCTTTAGCATTAATTACTCTGCTGACTTGACATCATTCTGTGTAGAAACAAGCTCTGTTGTTCTTTTACAGTTGAGCTTTTTACCAAGAACACTAACTTTGTTAAAGATTTCTATTGGTTTGATAATATAGAGCCACTTGGGGGAAAAATAATGACCGTCTTCTGATGTAACCAGCTACCCAACACAAAGATGAATGCACAACAGGCGGTCATTTTCAAGTATATGAAAAAACTCTATTCTATAAGGCAAGGCTGAATGCCTCAGAAAGTCATGGTTTGGTTTTCTTTGTCCTTTACAGATGGCCATCACAGCAGTGACCCTTGGAGCTCCTCCAGTGGGATGAATCAGCCTGGCTATGGAGGAATGTTGGGCAATTCTTCTCATATTCCACAGTCTAGCAGCTACTGTAGCCTGCATCCACATGAACGTTTGGTAAGGCAGACTTCCACAGGCGTGGGGTAGCACACAGTTTATGAAATCTCATCTCCGTCTTCCCATGTGCACCAGGACTCTGCAAACAATACAAACCTAGCATGCACCTGTTATTCGTGCAGTAGTATTGCCTCTGTGGCCAGTGGCATGACAGTGTCAGATCACCTCTGCAAACCTTCCAGAGCCTCTTTGTCCTTGTCCTCTTCTTTATTGTGTATACACACACACACACACACACACACACACACACACACACACCATATATATATATATATAATACATGTATGTAAATATATTTTTTTGCTTTTCTTCTCACAATGTATGTCTGTCTAACACACACACACACACACACACACACACACACAGTACAATCCTGTATTCCAGTTGCAGGATTTCAAGCATGGTGATTCCTCATCCTTTTTTGCCATCTGAGTTTTGTCGGGTTACTCTGCAGAGGAGACAGTGACTGGACTTTGAGAGTAGGTTATATGCATCACTCACGGGGTATTTTCATATCACTTTTGACCCATTATGACCTACCCAAAGGAAAGAGTTTATGTTTTCTACACATATCTATCAGTAACCACAATCATGGGGTTTTCACGTGGATCAGATTCCAATTTTCCATATTTTAATTTTATATTTTATTTTATTTTATTTTGTTTTAGTTCTTGTGGTACTGGAGGTTGAACCCAGGGGCATTTTGCTTCCAAGCCACACCATCAGCCCTATTTTATTTTATTTTTTTATTTTGAAACAAATTCTTGCTGAATTGCTGAGGGTCTTGCTATGTTGCTGAGACTGGCCTCAAAGCTATGATCCTCCTGGCTCAGCCTCCCAAGTATTAGAATTATAGGCTTGTGCCGCCAAACCTAGCTCGTATTTTATTTTTAATTCTACACATCTAAATCTGACACGAATGCTCTATTTTGCCCTACTCCAGGCAAAAAAACTGCTGAGCTATAAAATGTTAAGATTTTCATTAATTAAAATTTCCACTCTGTCTATAATCTATACTCATCTCTCCTTGAAACAAATACCTTTTTTTTATGTTTCATTTTGTTTTGTCTTTATTCTGGAGTAGTCAGCTCATATGATTGTTTCTACACTGAAAAACTACCACAGCCCACTGATGAATTAAAGCCTATCATTTACTGGAAGAAAGAATCTAAAGCGTGTGTTCAGCTTGGGGTACCAATCAGATGGGCAATAATATAGAATTAAAAAAAAATATGAACCTCAAATCCTATAAATGCAAAAAAGTATGGCAGATCCAGTGGCCCATATGGTACCTGTATCACCTCTCTTCATCTTGTAGTTTTCCTGTTTCTTCTCCTCATATTTATATTTATCCTTTTTTCTCTGACCTGATAAAGGAAATGATACTTTCTGGCTTTCTGTGGCCTTTCCTTCTTTTGTTTAACCACTATGAATGTGGAAGAGCTGTCTTAGATACTTCTCCAACAATGACAAAGCTTCCAGAAGTTAAGATCTATGATACCCTTGGAAATACATGTTTCATTAGTCCTAGTGATGGAGGTGTGACATGGTCACTTAGTCTAAACGTCACTGATGGTGAATGATGGAGGTAGAATTGGCCCTTTTGTGTCATCTCCCAAGTTCAAATATGCATATCACAAACTCTCTTAAATTTTAGCACATTTTTAGTAAATAGCAAAAGACTGACTTTCCAGTTTCCTCTTCTGCTTCCTACATGGAGGTATTAGAGTAGAAATTTGGAGAAATATCAACTGTTATTATGCCAGAATATATTTTAGCTAACATTTCTTCTCCACCATCATTTCACATTTATCTAGGAACTTAGATGAAAACTGGGAATGCTTTGATTACAAATAAAGTTTTGTTTTGTTTGCGGAACTGGGGATTGAACCCAGGGGCATTCTACCTCTGAGCCACACCCCCAGTCCTATTTTTTATTCTTGAAATGGGGTCTCACTAAGTTGTGGAGGGCCTCACTAAGTAGCTGAGGCTGGCTGTAAACACAGATCCTCCTGTCTCAGTCGCCCAAGAACTGGGATTACAAGCATTTGCCACCATGCCCGGCTTATAAATAAAGTTTTGACACTGTACTAATATGTCGAAATGTCAGTCCTTTAAAAGAAAATCCATGCCTTCCCTTCTATATTTTTTCTTTTTCTGTCATGCTCTAAAACTTTGCATTAGATGGTTTGGTTTTATCCTAATTAAGTCCTTTGCATGGAGATGAGGGGAAGAGGGCAATCTTTAAAATTACTCAAATGCACAAAAAGCGTAATTTCAAAATGGAAACCAACTACATACGTTTTTAAGAAAAGAAAGTTTTACTAAAGCTAGGCATGGTGGTACATGCCTGTAATCCCAACACTTGGGAGACTGAGACAGGAAGATTGCAGATTCAAGGACAGCATCAGCAAGGAGTGGAACTCTCAGCAACCAGGGAGACCCTATTTAAAAACAAAAATGTAGTTCTGAGGTAGAATGCCCCTGGATTCAATCCTCAGTACCACCACCCCCTCAATAAAACAAACAAAAAACAACAACAACACTTCCTTGAGCCAAAACAAACAATATTACCAACCAGAGAGAGTGATCATTTTGAAGGAAGAGCCCAAACCGAGAAGCTAAAGTATTCGTCCTTAATATGATCACTTAGCAAATTTCAGAACAGAGGGTTTTTGTTTTAAAGGGCAAATGAATAAAGTCTGTGGTAATGTATCCTAATGAGTTTTCCCACTGAGAGTGAAACTATTGAATTATTACATCTAGTTATCATTGTAATTTCAGTATTTAACCATACGAAAATCTCTTTCTGAAGTGACTTGAAGAATCTGACACTGATTGAGGATAATTTGAATATACAGTAGCAGTCAGTGACTTTTTTACTTGAAAATAATGGTAGTCCCTTATCATTTTGGTTTGTAGTGTTTGGCTAGTCCCATACTGAATAAAGAGAGAGTTTTTGGGAAAAGGGAGGAGAGCTTTCTCTGGAGTATTGTGGGTATAATTTGCCCACCTTAGTCTTATCGCTAAAGGTAAAACAATTTAGAAACATTATTGCCTTCACCGCTTTATGCCATGTTATAATAGAATGTGTAATTATAAAGCTTAAAACCCACATATTTCAGTAGCGACTGTCAAGTCCCAGTTTCAAGTCTTTAAATCCTCTTCGCTGTTTCAGCCCCTGAAACAGAATCCCACAGCTAATCGCTGGTGCTGCACATATACACACAAAATCACTCAGATGAATGGAGTTTGTGGTTAAGCTTTGGAATGAGTTGTAGAAGATTTAAGTTGGGAATGTCTTGGCAGTGTTGTTTTTAAAAAATAGGATAGAGTCCTCACTGTCTGGCATGAGTTAGGCACGGTCTTTGCACTACAGAGTGAAACAGTCCTAGGAGTCTGAATTTTTAGAATAAGGGAAGTTCTGTCGCCTTTTATTTTTTGTAACATCAATCCTTACCCCAGTACTTCTCAATCGGGAGTGATTTTTGCCTTCCAGGGAACATTTGGCAGTGTCTGGGGACATTTTTGTTATTACAGCTAGGGGTAGGTGCTACTGGAATCCAGTGGGTAAAGGCCAGAGATACTAATAAACATACTATAATACACAGGGGAGTCCCAGAAACAAAGAAGTATACAATGCCTTAGCCCAGAGCATGATTTTGTTCTTCCTGTGTGCTAGCAACTATTATGTTTTTCTAGTCTTTAAAATATCAACCCCTATAATTCCATGAAGAACATCACCTTACAAACATTGCCAACACTTGCTTTTTAATAGACTTTAAATACATTCTCATCAAGGATTAGAAGTCAAAGTGAATAAACAGAGCATACAAAGCCAGGGTTCCTTGCCTCCTGTACTCCTCTCCTGCCTTCCTAGCAAAGCAGAACAAACAGTAATCGCTAGAGGAAAAACTAAGAGGACCTCTCAGAGTTGATCTGTAAATCCTCTAAAAGAGACATTATTTGCATATCACTAATGTTCTCTCTGGTTGTATTTATTACATCTCTGAGTGACAGTAGTTTGCAAGTTACTTTTCATTGAAAAGTAATCTAGTTATAAATCTCATTAATTTCTTTCAGCATCTGATTTTCCGAGTCTCTAAAAATAAACTGTTTTAACATGGATTGCACTGGTTTCCCTATTAAAGTCTATGGGGATTAATTTTTCTTTTTATTCTCTACTCAGTCTTAACCCTTTGTGCTTCAAATCCCCAATGACCGCCCATTTTATAGAGAGTTAACAGGGTCCAAAAGGTCTTGCTATAGCATTATCTTTTCCGTGTCTCATCTTCTGGTTATTCTAGTTATTTAAACATTTTGCATGATTCTCTTCTTCTTTTTTGATTCTCACATACTTTGGACTGATTTATAATTTATTCTTTGAAAACTCAGCAAGGGATAGGTAGAAGTTAAGTCACACCATTTTATTTTATTTTTCCACATTTTTTCCCTACCCTATCCCCTCCCCACTTTATTAGTGTCTTTAACTCTCAAGCAGAAAAAAAAAAATTCCATCCATTTCTGAGTTTGGTGTCCAGTGACTTATCCAGTCTTCCAGATTAGCTGTACTATGGAATGGGCCCACTCTATTCTTGAGAGAAAATTGCTTGGACTCCTTGGGAGACTCAAGTGACAAGAAAACATGAGTTTAACAAGTAGGTTAAGGAATTTTTTGGTCTAGGAAAGATGTCCATGAAATTTACAAGTTTGAAAAGCATTCTGAGAAGCTTGGACAGGTTTAAGCCTATCATACCTGCTTTATCACTGAAGTCTTTTAAGTTGGACTATTTTAGTCCAGGGGGTGATATTTTCAAAGATATCCGTGTGTCATCGGCAGACCCAGCTCTGAAATGTAGACTTATTTCCTAGACTGTTCAGCTGTCTTTCAAATAAGTCATATTCCAAGCCACTGTTTATTAAACTCTTAACTGATAATGAGCTGTCCATGGAGGATATAGTGTCATTCTGTGTCCAGGATTCAGCCACAGGTTGGGACATGCAGGGGTATTAGCTGCATTTTCTCCCTTTAAAGAGTTTACAGTCAAGGTGGAGTAAGACTTGAGGCTGCATGAAAGGCAACACCCCACTGAGCATTAAACGACGCAGTGCAGAATGCAGGTACATTAGGGACTCAGAGAGGAGACCAAGGAAAAGGTGGAAATAATGAGGGAGTCTTCCAGGAGGAGGCAGAATTGCAACCTGGTTCTCACAAAATTAATAAGGAAACACCAAGAAACCAGTTTCACCCCAGGCAAACAAATACTTAGACTTTACGAATCCCTGAATACCAGCATTGTGTTCCATCTCTAATTTTTAAATTAAACAATTTTAGCAGTACCTCCAGTAATGATATGATAAACATCCATGGCCCATTAATATATTACATATTAAGGAAAAGTTTATTTTATCTTAAACATTTTCTTTTACATATCTGTAACACATTTATATGCCTATGAGAACAAAATTTTAAGCTACTTTTTCTTTTTTTTTTTTTATGGTACTGGGGATTGAACCCAGGGGTGTTGTACCTTTGAGATACACCCCCAGCCCTTTTTATTTTTTATTTTGAAACAGGGTCTCACTAAACTCCTGAGGGTCTTGCTAAGTTACTAAGGCTGACCTCCAACCTGCAATCCTCCTGTTTCAGCCTCCCAAGTACTGGAGGCTGAATATGTGCCACGACTCCTGGCAAGCTACTTTTTACCTTGAAAAGGAAAGTAGCTTGTGGTATCTTTATAAATAACCATGTACCTTTAGTGGTCTACTCATTCCTGAGCAGATGGGTGGATAACAACAGACTTTCTACCTAACAAGCTTTGGAGTATGCCCCCAAGAAAAGTAACTTATTTGGACAAATAATAGAGTAGTTGAACTCAAAGCCCAACCTTGAACCAAATGACTCTCAAAAGATGGTGACAGTCAACTGTATGCAGAGGGCATGTAAAGAAAAAACTCACTTCAAAGATAGTCATTCTCGGTTCAGTTAGGTTCGGTTTTAATTCAGTACAGCCACTGATTTAAGACTTTCCATACTGGCACTTTGGAGAGAGATTTAATCATTAGGACTTTTTGAAACCTTTCATTCTCCATTTTGTTATTGCTGCTGAGATTCACAAGGGTGATCTGATTGGCAGGGAGATTTGAGACTGCTTCCACTTTGCTACGTGAAGGTTAGATGAAATGCAGCAGGAGCGCTGTGGATCTTAATGTTCTGTTCATTACGTAGTGGAATCTTTTTCACTCAGTCAATAAACCATTGAAAAATAATAGAAGAGCCAGGCATGGTGGCACATGCCTGTAATTCCACTACTAGAGAGACTGAGACAGGAAGATCGCAGGTTCAAGGCCAGCCTAAGCAACTTCAAGAGACCCTAAGCAACTTAGCAAGACCTTGCTTCAAAAAAAAAAAAAAAAAAAAACAGAAAGGGTTGGGGGTGTAGCTCAGAGATACAATGCCCTGAGTTCAATCCCTAGTACCAAATAACAACAACAATAATAATGATATTTTATGTTGCAGAAATGTTGGATATGATTTTATACCATAATTGTAGATTTAGAAATTATGGTTATTTCTCAGTAACCTGCATTACCATTATACCTGCATTACCATTATACTCCTTCACATTTAATGTAAACCCAAACTAACTATGTATCTATGTATTTTGTTATTTGAAAAATGGAAGCTGTCAGGTCTAAGCAAGATGTATTCTTGGCTATTGTGAAATTGTGAAGAGCTGTCTCCATTGCAGAATGGAAGGTTCTGTAAGCAGTATTAGGAAACTCACTCGCTAAATACTCTGTGATTGAACGTGGCCTCCATTTTCTCCTCCCTGCTGTAGAGCTACCCATCACACTCCTCAGCAGACATCAACTCCAGTCTTCCTCCGATGTCCACTTTCCATCGTAGTGGCACAAACCACTACAGCACCTCCTCGTGTACGCCTCCTGCCAACGGGACAGACAGCATCATGGGTGAGTTGTGGCATGCTGATTCTCGGGCCCCGTCCATGCCAGGGTTGGTAAGGATGGGCCCCCCACCCATAACTGAAAGCAAGTAGGAAATAGACATTTGTCACATTGCTGAATGAACCAAATAGAAGAAGAAATTACTGGCTTGACCAGTAATTTTTTTTTTTTTTTTTTGGTTACAAATTGAAATATAACAACGTTGTCCATTATGAGTCATTAGATTAAATGAGTTTAAGTAAATCACAACTGTCAAATAGTGAACAAAGTGAACTTTTTTCTTAGGCCTTGGAAGACTAGTGAGATGGGGCAGAATTGCGTTTGTTTGTTTGTTTGTTTGTTTGTTTGTTTGTTTGTTGTGTGTATGTGGTATTGGGATTTGTACCTAGGGGCGTTCTGCTTCTGAGCTATACCCCCACCCCTGTTTTATTTTTGATTTTGAAAAAGGGTCTGGCTAACCTTGAACCTGCAATTCTCCTGTTTCAGTCTTCCAAGTATAGGGATTACAAGCATGTACCACCAAGCCCGGTTCAGAAGAACTCTTGATAGCAGTTATTAACCACTTCCCAAATCCTTTATGAGGCTGAGTGCTTAACCACAATGTGCCACACTCCCTTCTGAAGTTTAGTTGATGTGAAACTCTCACCTGACTATTCATAGCCAGGTGAGCTTGACCTCCTGGAGAAAGTGGCTTGTAGAACACTTCAGGCAAAAGAGTGCTTGCTCACTTACCTAAGAGGAGATGACTGGGCATCAGTGGGCCAGAAATTATTGGCTGCTGCCTGGTAATTATATTTATTAAGAGTCAAGGCCCAAGAAGGTTGCCACTGCCAAATGTACTGACTGATGTTTCACGATATCCAATGTGGTCCTGTTCTTCGGCAGATGGTTCCCCACCAGCACTCTCCTCCTGGGAGAAGAGCCAGACAGGGTGTCCAGCAACCCCTGGAAGTAGGAATCTGGTTGGTGGGGAGGCAACAACTATCCACTTCTCAACTGCCTTGACAACCTCCTCGTTCAAAAGAGCAGCTCCAGGGCGTTCATCAAACCTGGCTTCACTGCATACCACCCACTCTGGTTCCACTTCATATCCACACTTTGCTTGGCCTTAAGATCACTCCCAGCTGGGCATGGTGGTATACACCTATGATCTTAGTATTTGAGAGGCTGAGACAGAAGGATCACAGGGTTGAGACTGGTCTCAGCAACTTAGCAAGAGCCTGTTTCAAAATTCAAAGGGATGGGGATACAGCTTGGAAGTAGAATGTCCCTGGGTTTAATCTCCAGTACCAAAGCAGAAAAAAAAAGATTGCTCCCAGAAGATCACTGATGAAGATGCTCAGTGTGTATTTTTGAGAGAACGTCATTCATTTCACAGAGTAATGCTGCTGTTTATTCCTCTTAGTTCTTCGCAGGTTTTCTTTATTTTTCTTTAGATCATCTACAGGCCTTTGGGAGGTGGCATGGTTTTCTTATCATGGGAGAGTTTTTGATGAAGGAGATCTGTTTTAAAATGTTGCAAATATAATTTCCGCCTAAACGATACCCTCTTTGCTTATTCGTTAATTTATTTCACACTTGAGGTGATCCATCCATCAGACCTCCACTATCACATCTCTCTGAGAAGCAAATTTAGGAAAGAGTTTGCATTTCTGTAACTTTTCGTAATAAAGCTTCTTCTGAGAGCATTAACACCATTTTGACCTTGGAGAGCTATGGACAGAAGTCACATGGGGAGGTTCTGTTAGCTATCAATGTAGTTTGGGCAGATTTGCAAAACAAGAAGAAAGAAAGAACAGTGCAGAACTGAAAGAGTATTTCAGCTGAAAAGCATATTTCACTTCAGTGTGGTTTGACACATGGAAAGCCCCTTTTCTGCAGTCATGAGGTCTGGTTACAAAGGAGGATGACCGGTCATTTATCCTCTGACATGACAGATTTCCTGTCTACTCGTGGTTTGAGTAATTTTCTTTTTTAGGGAGGTGTGAAGGTGAAGCAGACCCTTGAGTTGAGGAGAACATACTTGGGCACTGTTTGAAAAAAAACGTTTTGTAGATTGATTTGCAAAGCAGCCTTGCTGGGAGAGAGGCACTATGACTTAGGAAGAAAGCGATGAGATGGAGTAAGTCATTCTCCATTCTCTGTGAGTCGAGGGCAGCTTAGCACAGTGGGAAGGAAATTTCCTCGGTTTAAGATGGCCACCTCATCATTAGGACAGTCCCCTTGTTGGCTCCAGGTAGAGTTGAGCAATACATGACTTCTCTGTGCAGAGGATGGAGTTAACTTTTCACAGACTATAGCAACCCTGTTTAAGGATCTAGGAAATAAATAAAAGAGCTCTAATTTAAAAAGAAAAAAAAGAATGAGATTTTTGAAAAAAGGAATGAGATTTTTGAAACCCAGAGAAGAGCTTTTTAGGAAATTTATTACATAAATTATTTCACAACAATGCATGTACTTGTCAAAATCCATTAAGAGAATGTGAAAAAGCTTCCTAATCTTTCAGGAAGTAAGTAGACATGGTAATTCAGCTGTTTGGAGGAACAAACCCTTATTAATTTGCGTAAATGCAGAAATCACTGTAAGGTTTCTTTAAGGGAGCATGTTCTAGAACATTCTAGAATAATATGTTTTCCAATTCCATAAGTATAAATGCTGAGGAAAATTAAGTATAAAAATAAGTGTTTCTGCTGCATGGTATCCTGGTGGCTCATGTTTCTTCCCACTTAAATTCTCCTAGGCTTCAGTTGGGTTTTCAGAGTGTGGTAAAAGTCAGCCGTGGCAGCCTGTCTATATAACAGGAAGAGAAGCTTTCTCTTCTGATGTTAGTGATACTTCCCTAACAAACAGTATGGATTAATAGGATACATCTGTAGACTTTTGAAAATACTTGGCATATATTCACTCATTCTGAAGTGCAGGAAATAAAGAAATATTACGTTGCCTGTATCTCAAAGAACAAACAGAGCTAATTAAATAATTGGTAAATAGGGAACACATAGCCTGACACATGTTTGAGATTACACACATGACTCTGTAGAAAATAACTGTAAGCAGCACTCATGCTGTAAGAATGGGGCTCCGGCCCTAACACATGGACATCACATTGCTCGCATTTCCTTGGTGAAAAGCTGCAAGGCGGCACCGTCTTTTCATACATGACCTTGGTGCCTCAGGAAGCCGCTTTCTCAGTTCAGAAGGAGACAGTGCGCTGTGTCTCGGTTTCATGTGGCAAGATGTCTGCTTAGTGGTCAGCGATTGTCCTGAAATGAGCACAGAGCGGTGCCGGCTGGAGAACCATCCGACAGTGACCTCTGGGGCTGCGCTCCCCGGCTTCTTGTCTGTCTTCTGCACCGCAGAGATGAAAGGTGCTCAGGGAGGCCTGGCATGGTGTGTTGTTTGTTTTGCTTTGAGAAGCGACTGTTGTTTCTCATTTTTTTTTGGAGGGGGGGTGTTTGTTTGTTTTTGCCCTTTACTACTCTGTGTGTGTGTGTGTGTGTGTGTGTGTGTGTGTGTGTGTGTGTGAGAGAGACAGATAGACAGACAGACAGACAGACAAAGGAGATTGGACCCAGAGGCATTCTACCTCTGAGCTATACCTTCAGCACTATTTTACTTTTTTTTTTTTTTTTTTTTTTGCGGTACTGGGGATTGAACTCAGGGCCATTCTACCTCTAAGCTATACCCCCAGTCCTATTTTTATTCTTTTACTTTTGAAACAGGGTCTCACTAAATTGTGGAGAGCCTCACTAAGTAGTTGAGGCTGGCTGGGAAGCAGGATCCTCCAGTCTCAGCCTCCCAAGTACTGAGATTACAAGTGTGTGCCACCACACCTGGCTTACTTTTTAATTTTTAAAGGTTTTTTTGTTTCTTTGTTTTTTTTGTTGTTGTTTGTTTGTTTGGGGGTTTTTGTTGTTGTTGTTGTTGTTGTTGTTTGGTACTGGGAATTGAACCCTGGTGCATTCTACCTCTGAGCTATGCTCCCAGCCCTATGATATTACAGTTTTGAAACAGGGTCTCCCGAAGTTGCAAAGGGCCTCACTAAGTTGCTAAGTTTGACCACAAACCTGCGATCCTGTATCTCAGCCTCCCAAATCTGGGATTACAAGCCTGCACCACCATGCCCGCTTACTTTCTAATTTGAAACAGGATCTCACTAAGTTGCTAAGGGCCTTGTCCTTAGGGAACATAAGGCATGCAGTCCAGTGACTCCTCCTGTAAATACGTGTACGGAGGAGGAGCACAAATGTCTGCAGGAAAGCAGCCACAACCAGTTTGCTATCTATGCCTTTTCTTCCTACCTGCAATAATATAGGCTTGGTGGTCCTTCCTAACCAGGAGCTAGAAACCCTCTACCCCAGCACAGTGCAGTGAGAAATAGCCTCCCAGCACTCTCCCCAGCCCCCTCCAGGGAGCTGCCAACTGTATACATTCACAGTGTGTACCTCTTGTGGTTTGGGGCTACACACCCTCCCTGCCCCTCAGAGGGAATTGGGCATAGAACTAACATAATGTGGATAATAACTATTATTGTATTATTAGTCTTTTACTGGCCTACTTTCTAATGCATGAGATTTCCTGTGTTTCTAAACCTCAAACCAAGTAGTGTTGAAGGAAGAGACTACCAAGATTGATTTACTATGCCATATGCTAAAGATTACCCCGGAATATCTATCTGGTCCATGAATTAATCTGGCTTACAACTCTCACTTCTAATGACATGTTAGTGTGACACGATGCAGTCTAGGATGTGGCTTTCTAGTAGAAACAGTATGCCCCTTCTCCCTTGAGGACCTGGTTTCACAGTTAATTTTATTATTAGAGTAGTCACATAACATCCACTTTGTATTTTACAAGGATCTTGAGCCTTCAAACACAGTGCGGGTGATGACCAGGCACAGAGCTCACGAGTAGTAGGAGTTTTCTCCAGCGGAGTCCGGGCATCAAAGTTACAGGGACCACCAATGGAGAGAGCAACAAACGAATCTGATTTAAGTCTCCCCCGCCATCCCCTGCACGTGGTCAGGAAGCCCAGCTTTCCCCCTGAGTTCTTTGCAATCCTTCCTGCTAACTATTAGTACGTTGCAGCCTGTGTTTGAGTTTTTCTTCTAAAATTGTTATTGGAGTAGGAGTGCTGGAAATGTTCCCTTTTTGGTCATCATGACAGACAAGCTTAGAGTATTGTTATGCTGGCTCTAGTAGTTTAATAATAACACGAGGGTCACTCCGACGCGGTTCAGAATAACCTCACTTTAAAGCGGATGTCCTCCCAGGCCAACACACGATGAATGGTGCTTCTTATTTCTTTGATGTCTTCATGATGTTCCTGGCCTCAGGTTACGGGGTGTGCAATAAAAGGGGAAACACATTTTCCAAATTCTGATTTTATTTTCAGGATTTGATCCCCAGACACCACTCATCCTAGAGTTTTGTTCCGGGTGTGTTCTAATGGGAATCACCATCTCCCCGAAGTAGAGACTAAGACAGAGGGTGGTCCAGCAGGCAACCCAAGCTATGAAACCCTTCTGTCTGCTTCATCTTCCTGCCAGCATCAGCACCTGTGTTCAAGCCCTCTGAACAATACTTGGGTGGCTGGCAGTGTCGAATCCTCCTACAAAATTACAGTTCCAGCTGGGGCGCAGTAGAGCATGCCGGTAATCTTAGTACTTGGGAGGCAGAGATAAGAGGATTGCAGGTTTGAGGCCAGGCTGAGCAACTTAGCAAGACCCTGTTTCAAAATTTAAAAGTAAAAATAAAAATAAATAAAAAATGGGCTGTGGGTGTAGCTCAGTAGTAGAATGCCCCTGGGTTCAATACCTAGTACTAAACACACACAAAAAAAATTACACTTCCTCCTAATTTCATTATCCATTCTCATTTATGTTAGTCAGCTCTATTTAGAGGCTGATTATTTTTTTTTTCTCTTGAGCAAGAGAAACTGATTAGAAGCCAAGTACTGCAAGAAATCGATACAGTCTTTACCAAGTAAAGACAATCATTGTCATCTTTATTTGTTTCATGGGCATTTTGATAACTTCTAAGAATAGAAGATGATTAAAAACTTGGCCTAAAAATAGTAATCAGGTCCTGATACATTAAAACTGAAAAGGTGGATTTGATATGTGTCTGGCTAAACTTGACCCATTTCTCAATGCATTAGGAAAATTATGCCAAGTGAGAATTGAAAATATATTTCCTTTCTGATTCAAATGCCCTTTGTTATATGAATCTAGAAATAAAACAGAGAAATCTGTAAGAGAAGGCCCCATCTCACTTACCATGTTCAGGGGGAATCTTGAAAATGTGTCCCCTCCAAGGTTTCCTGGAACAGAACAAAAGGCATTCCCAGTGAACGGGTGAACTGGCCCCAGTAAACTGCTTTGAAATTTAAGCCCTTGGGTTTGGCCCTCCAACTGTTGCAAGGTAAAATGGCTTCATGTTAAAAAATAGTCTGTTCTTATCAGTGGCGCCCATGAGTAGCCTTTGTAGTTTTCTGAAACATTTTCATGACAAGATGAGGTAAGAAGTTGATTCTATTTTTGATTCTACTTCCTGAGTCTTAATATCTCTGTATAAAGCAGACACTAATAGAAACTTATTTAGAAAGGTGTACTACTAAAAAAAAAAAAAACTTAATAGGCATATCCTGTCTCTTCTGCAATAAGATTTTATGCAAATATACTTTGTAAATGTTCCTAAATATCTCTCTGGGTTTTTTAATTGTTTCTATTTGATTTCATGAATTTTTTTAAAAATTTATAATCTTTATTTTTAAATTGTTCAAAGGAAGACATAATCTTTTGAAAGCTAGTACGATGGCACATTCTTATCTATAATTGAAACAATATCTTGTTGTGTTTTGGTTTAGGTTTTTTGTTAGATAACGTGATTTATTTTTCCCAGTGTGGCTCAGAACTTTCACTTCATGAAGATCTGCATTGGAATCAAGCAGATATCACAAATTATTTTGACAGCTAACTCTAATTTTTAAGTATATAATAATAAAAAGTTGATATTGCTCCTGGGAGAAAAAAAGATAATTGCCCACCAATACAATGATAATACATATTAAAAAAATATTAGTGCTATCTGTGTTTTCAAATCTTCTTTATAGCATTTCAAATCTTTTGTTTGTTTTCAAATTTTTATTGTATTCTTTTTAGAATTATCTTTCGTTTTTAAAGAACTCCTAAATGACAAAAGTCTTCTAATTTTCACACTAGATATAATTTCAGTTGTCTTTTATCTTAAATATTTTAATGTGCTTGATGTCTGATCAAATTGTTTCCACTAGCCCAATTCTGTGATGTCAGACCCTCATTTTAAAGAATTTGCTTATACATATATCTTGAGTACTAATAACCCAGATATTGTAATATCACAAGTTTGCAATATGAAAAAGAAGAGGTTTGTTTAGAAGGTAATCATATTCATGTATCATATACGTGCTTTCTTTCTGCATTTTAGTAATTAACAAATGAATCTGTGTATGGGTTTTGTTAACCAAATAAGCTGTATTTCAAAACGATCGAACAGACATGTCCAACACTTAAATATATAAAAATAACAACCATAATTAAGCATGATAAGCAGACCTCAGGAGAATGAAATTGGAACCTGGAGAAGCAGAGAAGTTGACCCCTTGCAGGTCAGGAGGAGGATATTGTGATGCTGGCTACAAAAAGGGTCTCCTGTTCACAAAAGAGGCTGGAAAATGCTTTAAACTATAGGTGTGCACAGTGAAATTTTGCTTGAGTTCATTGGTTGGTTTAAAATTTCCTTTTCAGCTGGGCATGATGGCATATGCCTGTAATCCCTGTACTTGGGAAGCTGAGTCAGGAGGATCACAGGTTGGAGAGCAACCTCAGCAATGTAGTGAGACTCTCAGGAACCTAGTGAGACCCTATTTGAAAACAAAAAATAAAAAAAGGGCTAAGGGTATAATTTAGAGGTAGAATACCCCTGGGTTCAATCCCCAGTTTACCCCCACCCCCCGCCATAATACACACATACACAGAGGTTTCCTTTTCTTATTTCACAAATTAGTGGGACGGGCACAATCCATCCTTGAAATTTTTATCAGTTATATTTATATACTATGTCTCTTTGCTAGAATTGACACCTTAATAAATACAACATCCTCCAACTTCCACACATTGCTGTAATACTAAAGGGCTCACAAGAACACTGTCTGCCCAATTTTAATTATGAAGGCAAGTCACCTGTTCAACAGAGCTGACTTTGATACTGGAATAAATGCCTTTTATTTAAAAATACTTAAGTATCTGTCTCATAGATTAAAAAAAAAACAATATTTAAGGAGGTAGAGAGAAGCTTCATGAAAATATAGACATATTTTATGTCTGGAATTTGAAATCATATTAACTTTCAGCAGCATAAAATTCACATATCTTTATTATAAACACAGATTTATATATGTGAAAAATATATTTAAAACACCAAAGCCAGATGTGGTGGCACACACCTGCAATCCCAGTACTTGGGAGGCTCAGCAATCTAGCCAGACCCTGTTTCAAAACAAAAAATAAAAAGGACTGATGTGTAGCTGGGAGGTAGAATGCCCCTGGGTTCAATTCCCAGCACTGTAAACAGATGGATAGATAGATGGATGGATAATAGGTAGGTAGGTAGGTAGGTAGGTAGGTAGATAAATAGATAGATAGATAGATAGATAGATAGATAGATAGATAGATCTGAAAATATTTTCTCTCCTCATTAATTGGACCAGTTTAGATATGGTTTTGTTTTGCTTCATTCAGCTATAGAACTCTAAGAGGAAACCCCACATTTTGCTACATATTGAGTTTTCCTTTATTTGAAACCAGGTGTAAATTATTCCTAAGGATAGTTCAATTTGATATAAAAATGTAAAGAAAATGTAAAGATTTGGAGGACTTCAGAGAGTCCCATGTATTTCTTAGCAAATGACCACCAAGTGCCGGTTTCTACCACCTACCAGGAACTACTCAGAAGCAACCAGAGGGAAAGCAATAGCAACTAAAACACTGTCTTTTCAACCAAGGTGTCAGGTTTATATTTTATCTGTAAAAAATGTAACATGAATATATTTGACATCTACCTCAGCAAACAAATTAATGCTAATTAAAGATTAATGTGTTGTAATTAGCATTAAAAATGCAATTAAATTGTGAGTAAATGGACCAGGAATAGAAAATCATGAGACGTCTCACTGCCTGGTTTTCAATATTCTGCCTTTTGTTTTTGCAGCAAATAGAGGAAGTGGGGCCGCGGGAAGCTCCCAGACTGGAGACGCTCTGGGGAAAGCGCTTGCTTCGGTGAGGAAATATTGACTTTGGACTCCACGAACACCATTGTAGCGGGGTGAACTTTAATCAGAAGTGGACATTTGGAATTTTAGAAAATGAATGGCAAACATCTCTGATTTTTTGGAAAGTGCTAGCGTTCCTGAATAATGATCATTGGAAATATTAAGGGGAGAGTTACTTGGCTTCCAGGCTCTGGCTGGTCTCTGCCATCTTGTTTTTTCATAGTGGTGCTAAGCCACTTTCAATGATGGATCTGGGGATTTGGGGCTCTGGGTTTCCTATGTAGCTTTCTTATCCTTTTCCAAAGTAATAACAGATGCTCATTGACCAGGTAGGACTGATTTTGTAAGGGATAGTTCTAAAACACTTTGGAAAAGACATACAAAAGAAAAAAAGTGAGTAATTGTCTCATTTTTGGCATCTGGAGGACTTAACTTTTCTGCTTCATCCATCCATGACCAGGAAGCCAGAATTAAGTATTTCTTTTCTTATATGCTCCCTGGTGACAAAATGGTATTTGTATTGTCTAAGGAACTATACCTGGTATTTTCTGCAAAAGCTAAACATGATCATTGCAAATATAATTTTTTTTTTTTTTTTTTTTTTTTTTTTTGGTGCTAGGGATTTAACCCAGGGGCATTCTACCTCTGAGCTACACTACAGCCCTATTTTATTATTTAATATTGAAACAGGGCCTCACTAAGTTGCTGAAGCTGGCCACAAACCTGTGATCCTCATGTCTCAGCCTTCCAAGTCCTAGGATTATAGTTTGTACTGATGCTCCCAGCTGGAAATTTGTTTCTATAAGATGTCTCTTCAGTTGTCTTCAGTTGCTTTTTCCTTACCATAGGAACATGAAATAAATTCAACTTAGCCAGATATGGTGAAACACACTTGAAATCACCTAGGAGGCTGAGACAGGAGGATCACAGGACCCACGCTAGCCTCAGATATTTAGCAAGATCCTCAGCAACTTAGCACAACCCTCTTCCAAATTAAAATATGGCTTAGAGTATAGCTCAGAGGTAGAACACCCCTGGGTTCAATCCCAGTACCAAAACCAAAATAAAGTAAAAAAATAAAACAAAAAATGTTCAACTGACATTACCAATGTGCCCTAAATAAAAGTAATTATTTAATCTGGGTCTTCTCGTGCTATGGAATAAAACACCCTAATTACAGTAAAGGAATTGGGGAAAAAACTTAGAAATGATACTGTCTAGCTTCTCATTTTGTAGAGGAGGAAATTGAAGTTGAGAAAGAATATCTGCATGGCTGCCCATGACCACACAGCTGGTTTTTGGTAGAAGATGGATTAGTCCTGAAGTTAGCTGAACCCATTTTTTTTCCCCTACCATCTCATTCCACCTTGGTTATGCTTTTGAAAAATTAAAGTAATTGTTAAGTTTTTTTTTCCTTCAGTAAAATATCAATACTATAAGTAACTGTTACACACATATTTTGTAACTTCTAAGCTTTAAACAAGTTGCATTGACAACTCTGTATTTAAAAAAAAAAAAAAACTATTGTTTTTTCCTAATAAATGAGTCTTTTTTTTTTCTTCTCCCTGCTGTTTTAAGATCTATTCTCCAGATCACACTAACAACAGCTTCTCATCAAATCCTTCAACTCCTGTTGGCTCTCCTCCTTCTCTCTCAGGTACTGTATTTTAAGTTCCATTTCATCATAGTAACAGTTTATAAGGATGATTTCCCTTTTCTATTTTATGCTATAGCAGACAGAAACTCACTCTCTGCCAAATCCCAAAACATAACATTCCCATATAGACAAATAGGAAAGGGTCAGAGAGACAAATTATTATATGACAGTACATTTACATCCAGGTTTTTTTCCCTTAAAAATTGATCTTTTTAGACTACACAGGCATAGCAAAAGTTTATGTCTTAAACTCTTAGCTCTGTGAAAAATGTCCAACAGCAAAATGATCTATTGCAAAAAAAAAAAAAAAAAAAAAAAAAACTCGGATGAAAAGAGCTCAGTTAATATAGTTGTGAATATGAATAGAGACTATATAGTCATCAAAGATAGGCTGTTTAAACAGATAATTTCCTGCAGACACTTTATCCTTTCCAAATTCCCTCTTTAAAATACATTCCATTAGAATATTTGGGTAAAACTATAATTTTGTAGCTAAATTGTGAAGTAATTATTTGAGTAAAGGGGATGTTTGCCTGAAAAAATAGAATAAATGAGCATGACCTACAGTGTCAAATTGAGTAATTATAAGTTGTAGATTTATGTCTGCAAATTATTTCACTTTTCAGAGGTACATAGAAGAGACTTATTACCTTTTCTATATAAATACTTCCAGAAAGCCTTGCCTGGTACTTGTCTCCATTCTTTGGAAAGAAGACAGGTGGCTTCCAAAAACAAACAACAACAAAAAAAGAAAAAACAACAACAACAACAAAAAAACTAAGTCACATGTGTACCTGATTGAAAACCGACCCTTCAGTAACTTATAGTGGAATCACTTGCCTAGCATTGCAGCCTCATACCCTATGTGATTCCCTGCATTATAAACCCATGATAAGCCCATTATAAGCTGGGTTCCCTTAAAGAGAATAGGAAATTTCAAATTGCTGCAAAACTTTAAGAGGTAAGGGCCACAATTTAGATGGGATTGTATGTGAGTCTTTACCAAGCCCCCATGATAAATAGAAAATAGAAATAGAATAGACAAAGGGCGGGGTAGTTGGATCCACAGGTCCATGTGTCCAGAGAGACCATGTTGATACTGAAAGAAATGAAGATGGCTTTAAGAGAATAATGAAACCTTTTCCGTGCAAATGAAAGTGAAGTTCAGTGATTTGGGAGTCTTCCGGTTCAGCACCAGATTCTTAGGCTCTAGAAGACGATCTCATGTGTCAGTGTCTAGAACCAGAAAAGAATTGGGGAAAAAGGACTTGAGACAACAGGAAGAGACTGTCTGAACAGGTGGAACTTCCCCATTTCACACAAAGCAGCTCTAATTTCATCTGTTTTCTAATTTGGAAAAAAAAATATATAAATATATATGTATGTTCTGTGGACTTAGGTTATGAGACCAACTAGTGCAGTTTGATGTCTTGATTTTATAAATATGTGTACTGAGCCCCAGAAAGGGTGAACAGTTGGGCTGGAGATTAGCTCAGTAGTAGAGCACTTTTGCCTAGCATATGTGGTTCAATCTCCACTAAAGGAAGAGAAGGACGAGGGAGGGAGGGGGAGGAAGGGTAAGCAATTTGCTGAGGCTACACCAGCAGTAATTTTAGAGTTTGGGTGAGGATCCGTACTCCTCATTCTGTGGCTCCATTTCTAGATTATGGTGGTAGAGGAAAGTTGGGGTGTGCCATTGTTCAAGGAAATGGCACAGGTATCCCCAGCTTAAGCATCCCGTTCTTGGTGGAAGGCACAGAGACAAGGCTGGAGATGCCACTTTTTGGGTCCTGGAAATGCATCCTGAAGACCACATGTTAGGAAGAAAGAACTTTTATGAAGATATAAATAAGGGGACAGATTGCTATTTTCACACTGACGGCTCTGTCCAAATTCTGTCAAGAAAAGTAATTGAACAAAATATTCTATTTTTATTTAGCATAAAAATACACAGGCATACCCAGAAAAGATAGGAAGAATGGGTTTTTAAAGTGCTAACAGCATTGGGGCATGAGACTTCAGTGAGATCATAGGTATTATTTTTTCCCTTTTTGAATTATGTATTTTCTAGGCTTTCTAAACTGGATGGATATGAATTTTAAAATTGGCTTTTATTTTATAGGTTGGACACCGACTATGCCTGTATATTTACCTTTAAGTTTAGTGAATTATAAAACAATTATTTCTTCAAGAACAACTACTCAGCTGTTACTATTATGTGGAATTTTTAAATTTTTGGTTTAGTGGATTTCTACTAAGTAGTGTTATTCCCTTAAAAAGTTTCCAAGAGGCATGTACCTCAGTGGTACAATCTGTGCTTAACCTGTACAAGGCTCTGGGTCCAACCCTCAGCACCCCATCCTCCAAAAAAAAAAAAATCTCTAAATGTTTATCTTACTTCATAGATCATTTTTTATGTATGTGTGGTACTAGGGATTGAACCCAGGGGCATTCTACCTCCGAGCTACACCCCCATCCCTATTTTGTATTCTTTATTTTGAAACAGGATCTTACCAAATAGCTGAGGCTGGCCACAAACCTGTGATCCTCCAGTCTCAGCCTCCCAAGTGCTAGGATTATAAGCATGTGCCACCACGCCTGGCCATAGATCATTTTTAAAACAAGTAGCAAAGCTGTCTTCCATTGCTGAGGGAATTTTAGTTGAACATAAACTGGCCTTTTATAAAGACCTAACACCTCCTACCCTCCTTTGTACCTGTAAAAAGTACCTTGATGTATAGGGACAGATTTCCTCCACCAGAGCCTTTTTAGCCTGAGATTCAGACTCAATTAAATGTCTCCTTTCAGGGAGCAGCCAGAGGCAACTGTGAGTTCAGATCAAGCCTATATATTTTACATTTAAATGTTTTTCTGGGTTGGGGAAGTAGCTCAGTGATAACCTGCCTAGCATGCACAAGGCCATGGTTTAGAGTCCTATTGCTGGAAGAAAAAAAAAAAAAAGAAATAAGATGAAAGAGAGAGAAAGAGAGGTGGGGGTGGGGAGGGAAGAGAGAGGAGAGAAAGAAAGGAAGGAGGCCAAGAAGAAAGGAAAAGAATCTTTTCCTTACTTTGGGAAGTTTACCTTATTGTTTAAGTGAAAATCAGCATTGCTATTTCTGAAATGACTCTTTTTAAAATAGCACCAAGCCAGGTGTGGTGGCACACCCTTGCAATCCCAGTACTTGGGAGGCTGAGACTGGAGGATCACGGTTTCATGACCAGCCTCAGCAACTTAGTGAGGCCCTGTTTCAAAATAAAGAATAAAAAATAGGGCTGGGCGTGGAGCTCGGAGGAAGAATGCCCCTGAGTTCAATCCCCAGTACTGCAAATAAATAAATAAATAAATAAATAAATAAATAAATAAATAGCATTGAGTTTATTGTTAAGTTGATGCAGATCTAACTGTATTTCTCATTTTACTCTCAGCAGGCACTGCTGTTTGGTCAAGAAACGGAGGACAGGCCTCATCATCTCCCAACTATGAAGGACCCTTGCACTCTTTGGTATGTCTCGCCTGCTAATCTCTAGCCATGTTTGAATTCGGTTTTTCCTCTTTCATCTACTTCGCTCTCCAAGATTCTTGTTGTTGCTCATCGCTGGAGCTGTAGGTTGATGTTAAACACGCCAGCCTGGTTACAGCCAGAGTTAGTAGATTGTGCTTGTTTCTGGTTGTCGATGATAACCCGAATGCTACCACAATGGAAGGCCCAGGGCTTGTAAATATCTAGGACCATCCAAGAGACTAAAAGACCAGAAGGATAATGCCCCCCACACACCCTCATTTTGGGGAATGATCCCTGTTAATGATTAAATAACTTCCCTGCTATCAGATGCTAAAGCTCCAGCTTAGCTCATGTCTAGAGCACTAAAAGATTCTGTCTACCTCCGTTTTGCGTTCCAGAGTAACAGGGTTACTGGAGGTTTCCTCCTAACCTCTGAGAAAAAGACTACTGTTTCTTTCTTCATTCACTGTGGTTCTCATAGGAATTCAGTAATACCATTAACAATAAAGCGGTGCCTACCCCTCAGGAGGAAGTAGCTGAGCATTTCCACGGGCAGAATTCATATAAATACTCATGATGATTCAGTGTCTGACACTTCAGTCTTTCTCAGCACATGGTGGATGGGGCTGCAAATACGCAGGAAGCAACTCTGGTCCTTGCAGTGTTTGGTCTGTGCAGTGAGTCAGGGGAGGGATAGCGGTGAGCGGGGGAAGCCTGGGAGTCCTGCGGGTTGAGTTTCCCTCTTTTCCTGCCGACGTGGAGGTGAAACAGGAAGGCATAGGTTGATCTGTCTAACATAGCGTCGTCAGTGATTCCGGGTTTCCTTTCTTCCCTTCGGGCCTACTCTTTAAGTGAACGGAAATCCACAAACGAAGTACAGAGAAGGATTTCCCTTCTTCTTCATTGTGCTCTTCCTTGCTGGAGGGTGTGAATTACCCAGCTAGGCATTTTAACCCAAAAGGCAACCATATATCACAAGAGCGCAGAGCTGGTTTTTTTTTTTTTTTTTTTTTGGTGGTGCTGAGGATTGAGCTACACCTCCAGTCCTATTTTATTCTTTATTTCGAAACAGGGTCTCACTAAGTTGCAGAGGGCCTCACTAAGTAGCTGAGGCTGGCTGCGAACCCAGATCCTCCGGTCTCAGCCTCCCAAGTACTGGGATTCAGAACTGTTTTAAGAATTGACCTCCACCAGTGATTCTCCAGGCTTTTTGCAACTCTAGAACTGTAAAGGCTGGATTATAACTGGGGACTACAGCTTCAATTCCTAAGTAATACTCAAAAGGGGATTCATCAGTGAGGAAGCAATGACCAAGGAAGTATGATAGGCTCATGCATATGATTTCTTTTCATTTATGCTTAGAAGTGGATGCTATCATTCCCATTCTTTATAAATGTAAACATGTAGACTCAAAGAAGTTTAGTACGTTTTCCCAGGTCAAATAAGTAGCAGAGCTAGCAGTCTAGGGGAGGTTGTTTAGCTCGCAAGCCCACCAAATCAAAATGCTCTGCACCCTAGACTAACTCTATTAGACACACATTCTTCCTGTCGGTATAGAATAATTAGAAATTGTTTTTCTCATGCAGTAGAGCTGGCCCATCTGTTTGCACAGCACATGAGAAATCAAAGTTGATCGTAGCATGATGTAGTACAAAGCTGCACTAGATTTAAAGTCTAAAAACTTAGATTTCAGCCCAGACTTTACATCTCCTGCAAGTGTGACACGGAGTAATTAATTCACTTCATTTCTTTGAGCTTCATTTTCATGTCTGTACGGGAAGGATATTAATGTCTATCCTGCTTGCAGTACACATGTGGAATAAGGATCAATGAGATGGCATATTTTAAAGTGTACACTGGAGAATACTTGATATCATTATTTGATCACAGAAAAAAAAAAAAGAAATGAATACATGTCTATGTGTTCTTTATTCTCACTGAAAACTCTACCATAGGGTTTATCTCACTGACAAAAAGTAGGATCCTAATAGCTATGATGAAAAAACAGTCAGTTGGCTTTTAATTGTATAAGGTAGTGAATTCCTTTCTGTAACAGGGACGGGAAAGTCATTTAGAAGGCGGGGCTGGCGGTGCATGCCTGTAATCCCAGTACTTAGGAGGCTGAGATAGGAGAATCATAGGTTAGAGAGCAGCTTCAGCAACTTAGCAAGACCCTCAGCAACTTAGTGAGACCCAGTTTCAAAATAAAAGATATAATAGGGCTGGGAGTATAGCTCAGAGTTATAATGCCCCTGGGTTCAATCTCCAGTACCATAAACAAACAAACAAAGGTCACTTAGATATCCTTGGTGAACAATTGATTCAAGTCTTTTTGATTCTTCAGTCTTGGAGATTCATATCACTTTAGTTGACATAATTTTTTTTCTTTTGGTAACCGTTTTGAGGCCCTTATATGTACACACACACACACACACACACACACACACACACACACACACACACACATCCACCTGCAAGGTCATATTGATAGATAAAAAGCAAGAAACTCAGGTTAAAAACTGAACAAGAAACCAAAATCTGTATGGTTTTACCTGCCTCTTGACTTTAAAAGGATAATTTAATTGACAAACCATAAATAGGTCATCTTTCCATTGCTAATTTTTGAGCTCTTTAACCAATGCCTTCCAGAATGGTTCTTAAATTCAATGAGTGTTTTTCTCTTCTGAAGTAAATCTGAATTTTCTTTCAAGCTAATGCAGTTCAGTATAGCATGTGTGCACAATAATGCCCTGGAAGAATTATTGAATTTACTTTGTTCATGAGAAATAGCACTATAATTTTTAGCATTTAACATTTTCCACCCGTTTTCTAGGAAGGGCCTGATGTATTTTTATTATTGTTCTAAGGAAGTAAACTTTATTGGAAACATATATGCAGAAACCCAAAGTGTGGTTTGTGTCAACCAGAGTTTTCCTTATATAACCTATGCATGCATTTCAAACTAAATCAAATTTCACATTGCTTATTAACCAACAGCAAAGCCGAATTGAAGATCGCTTAGAAAGACTGGACGATGCGATTCATGTTCTCCGAAATCATGCAGTGGGGCCGTCCACAGCTGTGCCTGGTGGTCACGGAGACATGCACGGGATCATCGGCCCTTCCCATAACGGAGCAATGGGTGGTCTGGGCTCAGGGTATGGAACCGGCCTTCTTTCAGCCAACAGACATTCACTCATGGTAAGTGATGACATTTGTAGACTTTATTGTTATACAGAATAAGAAATTCAGGTAGAAATACTATAGCTACTGTCTTTTTTTTTTTTTTAACAGCAGTTTTATTGAAATATAATTCACTTACCAACTCACCATACAGTTCATCCCTAGATAGTGTACAACTCAGTGTGCTTTAGTGCATTCTCACAGTTGTGCGTCCACCACCACAGTCTAATTTTAGAACATTTTGGCCCCCTGTAAAAAACAAAAACAAAAAAACTCATTAAGCAGTCAGTCCTTACCCCCTTTGAACTCCCAGTCCCTAGCTACTAATCTACTCTCTGTCTCTGTACGATTTCCTATTCTGGGCATTTCACATTAATGGAATCATACAGCATGTGTTGAACTTTTCTTTCATTTGGCGTAATCTTCTCAAGGTTTATCTGTGTTTTTGTGCATGCTAGAGCTTGATTTGTTTTCATTGCCAAGTAATATTCCATTGTATAGATAAATCGCACTGTATTTATCCATTTGTTAGGTGACAGATTCCTGGGTTGTCTCTACTCTTTGGCCATTATGAATAATGCTCCTATAAACATTCGTGTACAAGTTTTTGTGTGGACAAATGTTTCCATTCACTTAAGTATATATCTAGGAGTGAATTGTTGTTAGTGTATTATTGTTATTATTATTATTATTATCATCATCATCATCATCATCATCATCATCATTTCATTAGTGTATTGCAGTTGTACATCATAATGAGGTTCAGTGTAATGAAAACATATATGCATGCAACTCTTTGTGTATTTCCCTCCATCTCCTACCCCCACTTCCCTTCCTCCTTCCCCACACAAGTTAGATAGAGAGAGAGTAATAATGCCACACGTTGCCATAGTATTATTTGAACTGTTTCCTTCTTTAGTCCTCCCTCTTCCCCTCCCTCTCTCCGCTAACCTCTTTCTGGTGTTTAAAATTATTCAACTTGGTGATGTTAATCAAAGGATGCAACTTAAATTCATGTGACATTGCTGATATTTCAAATATGAACAGGTTGTATTTTTTTTTTATAAAAGAAGCAAAATAGTGTCTTTGAGTCTTGAGTATAGGAGGTAGGAATATATGGTGTATTTGTGAACACACATGGTAGAGGGCTGTGTAATCTAACGTATGGAATAGGTTTACCCCTCTCTCTTTATGAATAAGTTTTTATTCGAATAATCACTTTGCAGAGTTGTCCAAATAACAATTGAATTTGTTTTTCGCATTACTTTTGAAAGGGTTCATGGAGAGCATTCCCTTTTGGGTGTTTGTTTGGTTGATTGGTTGATTGGTTTTGGTTTCTGGATGATTACAAAAGTCTGAGAATCTTCTTAACAAAATATTAAGTGATGACAGTGAGGTGACCAAATGGGTGGATAATTTAACCTGATTACAGATTCTATGTAAATTTGCTCTTTATAGACTCCTGCCTGGTCAGTAAACACCTTATCATTCTGTTTTGTCCTCTCCGTTTTGATTGAGCCAGTTGTGATGGCCCGTGCCTATAATCCCAGTACTTGATAGGCTAAGACAAGAAGGTCACAGGTTTGAGACCAGCCTTAGTATCTTAACAAGACTCAACCTAGTGAGACTCTGTTTCAAAACAAAACAAAACATTTTTTAAAGGGGGCTGAGAATATAGCTCAGCTCAATAGTAGAACACCCTTGAATTCATTCTCCAATATCACACACAAAAAAAATTGCTTGGATAAAGGTCTGATTTTCAATATCACTGTTGCATCTCTCATTTAAAGGTGATTTCAAAAAGGAAATGCAAAATAAGTACAGACTGTGAGGTGCTTCAAGTTTTTAATAGTATTCTTCTGCCTCTTTTCAATTTCTCTTAATAAAAGAACAAGATTAAGAGTACCATCCTGAACAGTGCAGTATTAAAACCTGCAACTAATTTGAAACCAAAAATACTGGTTTATAAATAGAAGCAATGAACTCACTTCTAAAATGTGGAAAGATATTTTCGAATGCCAAAGCTAGATCTTTCTTTCTTTTTTTTTATTTTCCTTGACCTCTGCCCTAAAAATTCATCATTGAGCAAAAGCTGTTTGTCTGCTCATGCCAGTTGCTAAGAGTTTACAAAAGGAAAGTCTAGATTTTAATTTAGCTTGGCCTCAGGTAATGTGTTAAATACACTTGGGATGCATAGACTATGAGAGTTTCGTTTGTACAGCTCTTTTCTTTCTAACTACAATGTTTAAACAATACTGCTTTTAATTAAGAAATCTGGGTTTATTAAAAGCCAGATCTGTGACTTATAACCATTTCTGTATATCTGCTCTCAATCAAGAGAAAAATAGTTTAATTTCTGTAGCTGTGTTCGTTTTGCATATGTTAGCCGGATGCAGCATGTACCCAGGGCATTGCTTCAGAGTCTGTCTTTTCCATAAATATGTAAAGTTTGTTCTTAAATACCAGATGTAGGTTAAGTGGTTCTTTAACATATTAAGCTATACATAGATGCTTTTTTGGAACCATTTGACCTTTGAATTGCCTCCTCTTTGAATCTGATTCAGAGATGGAATGGGAGGGAAAACTTAGAATTATTTTTGGAGATGGGAAGTTGAACTGATCCCCTTGGAAGGGGAAAGGAAGGAATAGAACAGAGCAATTGAAAAAGGGAAATTGTTGGCCAATACTACTCAGGCACCTCTTTGGTTTTGGGTGGGGGGTGGTGTTGGGGATTGAAACCAGGGTATTGTACCTCTGAGCTATACCCCAGCCGTATTTTTATTATTATTATTATTATTATTATTATTATTATTATTATCATTTTTATTTTGAAACAGTGTCCACTAAGTTGCTGAGGGCATCACTAAGTTACTGAGGCTGGCTGAGAACCTGTGATCCTCCTGTCTCAGCCTCCCAACTACTGGGATTACAAGCATGTAATACCACACCAGGCTCACCTCTTTCACTTGATTTTGGAAAAGAAAAAAAAAAAAAAAACATGCAGAAGCAGTAAAACTGCCATTTTTGCTGATGAGGAAAAAGTTTCTTTTGGTCTTCTAAAGACATTTAATATTCAATGAGGGACAACCAGCAAGTCAGGCAGATCTTAGCAGAACTAGGGAAATAGATTCACATGTCAGCAGCCTGCCGCCATCTGACCCAGATGAAGTCTTGTGTGCTCGCTCCTTTCTTCTTGAAACCCCATTTAGCATATCCACAGACCCTGAGCTCCCCAGCCTAAAATACTAAGATGCATGGGGGGAGAAAAGAAAAATGTGATTCGTGTATCTTGCCTTGTGCAAACTGGTATGGATATTCAAACAAGAACCTCAGAACAAAGGAAATAGTTTTTGAATTTAGTCAGTCTAAACTTAGGCTTTGACCATTTGATGCATTCCACAATAAAAAGGACGTTTAAAAGCAAGTAAAAAGAAAAAAAATAAAGCCTACCTATTTCCCCCCAAAAAACAACAACAACAAAAAAAAAATCCAAGGAGGATACTGGTAATGTTTTCCACATTTGAATTTTAATCCATGAAACAGGCTATAAAACTTTGGCCAGCTGCAGTAAATAAAGTAGCAGTGGGAGGTATGCACCGGAAACGTGGCAGAAAGCCCTGGTGAGGGCCCCACTCCCGCGCACACCTTCCTTTGTTGTCCTGGGATGGAAGCAGGGCCCAGTAACTCGAGACTCATCCCAGGGCTGGTTTTGTTTTGAGCAAATCTCCTTTTCTAACTCTCCTTAATAATTCCTTCTGATTAAAGAATAGACAGCTTTGAATCCTCTCGACCTCCACCCTCTTCTGGTTTCCTCCCTCCCCGCCTCCCGAAAATCAAAACAAAATGGCTTGATCACTTGGAAGATGATGTAAGCCTTTCTTTCTCTAGCAGCTTGAATTCGTGGTGGGGAAAACTGGTTCTGCCTCAGCTATTATGTTATCTCATTTAATTGCTAACATATTGTCCTGAGCTTTTGATTCACAAAATGTTTTCCTTGGAGTTCTGAAGTAGGTCTTCAGTGATTTACTAAGTATTACTCTAATGAAAGAGATTCTTTTTTTTTTTTTTTTCACAATGCAGAGCTCGTAGCACTGGAGTGAACGTGGTATCTGTGGGAGCTTTCTAGTTGTTGTTATTTGGCGTGACTTGGTTTCTTACACAAATACCTTCACTGGCTTTCCATACGATAAAGACCAATTTCTTGACCCAGCATTTATGGCCCATGACCATTTACCAGAAGCCCTGTTTAGCTATTCCAATATGCAGAATGTTTCCAACAAGACCAGTTGCATATTACCAGGATCTGCCCAGTAGTTCTATCTGGCTTGGCCTCCTAGCCACTTCTCTCTTCCATCTGATTCTCACCCATTCTCAATGTTCTGACTCAGTAGTCTTTCAGGCAGCCTGCCCTGGCTTCTCCTGCCCAGCATAGTCATCTTCTGCTCCACTCCTGTAGCAGTATGAGTCACATCGTTTCTAGATATTTATCTTGCCCAGCTATGCGTAGCTAGGCATCTTTTATAGGTATGACTTTTGCCTTACCGACTGTTGTAAATTCCTTGAGTACCACATTAGATTTTGTCTCTCTCCTTGTAAATAGATCATCAATCAAGAGGGAAGAAGAGAAGTTAACATTCTCCAAGTGCCTGAGGAGTTGCCAGCTCCCCTGCTGGGTGCTCTTGTTGACAGTGTCTCAGGCAGTCCTCAGGAGAACCCAGCGAGGATGGTGGCCATGGACGAGGATGGTGGCCATGGACGTGTTGGCCAAGTGAGCCCCAGCTCAAGGCATGCAGCTAGATTTAAGCCCAGAGACATTGCCTCCAAATTCCATTATTCTTCTTCTTTGTCTTTATTTTTTTTTAAACTACCATGGTGTTCTCCAGGATACCTTCTGAGAACTAATTTTAGATGCTAGGAGCTTCTCAAATCATGATCGATGTTGGGTAGCAGAAGAAATTTCTAGGTTTTTTTATGGCCAAATTCCCAGAGCTGCTCTATTCCTCTCCAGTAGGGTAACATGCTTGAGGTAAAATGAACATGGTCTAAACGCTTTTTCTTAAGTCAATATGTTTGTGCTAAGTGGTCAAGAGGTGTTAACTCTTTCTACTGGGGTCCTTGAGGCAATACATTTTTAGTTATCCAGTTCTTTTTCTTACCATAACCACTTATGTGTGTGTGTTTATGTGTGTTGCTGGGTATTACCCTGGGTCGTTGTACCTCCGAACTATATCACCAGCCCCATTTTATTTGGAAAGAGGGTCTTAACATGTTGCTGAGAGCCTCACCAAATTGTTGAGGCTGACTCTGATCTGCAGTCCTTCTATCTCAGCCTCCCAAGTATTAAAGTACAGGTGTGCATCACCAACCACACCTAGCAACCACCTATTTCTCTAAGACAATTAAGGCAGGAATGTCTGAATATGGGAAATCGAGGAAACAACAGGGCTTGTCACTAACTTAGCTAGGAATAAATATACCAAATGTAGTCCCCTCTGTACCTCAGATAGCTCTATGGTTAATCTTGATGTGAGATTTTTAGATTTCCTATAAATTATTGAAACAGCAATTTTCCAAATATAATTCTCTCCACTATTCATTGGGTATTCACAACCCCCAGCTGAGGCCTGAAAGAAGCTTTTCAAATAACCTAACATCTTTTCAACTGAATAAGAATTAAACTCACATCAAACATGTCTTCACATGATCCTGCATGTGTTCCTGGTTACCCATCAGTAGAATCAGTAACAGTGGGATCACAGAGCTAAAAATATTCCTCATTATTAATATGTAAAATCAGAGTGGTTCTCAGTTCCTTTTTGTTTAACTTCTACTTACTCATTTCCAAAACACTTAGCAGTGGTTACAAGCGCCAGGCTCAAAGCTAAGACGTGGTCTCAGCTCTCAAAAAGTTTGCAGACTCATTGGAAAGGACAAATATATTTAAACAAATTGCTGCATACCAGTCTGTTAGCTCATGCAAGAGAACAAGGCAGCCAGGCATGGTGGTGCACACCTGTAATCCCAATACTTGGGAGGTTGAAACAGAAGGGCCCCAGTTTCAAGGACAGCTTCAGCAAGTAGTGAACCTCATCAGTTTAGTGAGACTCTATTTCAAAATAAAAATAAAATAGAGCTGGAGATGTAGCTCAGAGGTAGAATACCCCTGGGTTCAATTCCCAGCAAAACACACGCACACACACACACACACACACACAGTTTATGTTGTTTTTGTTGTACTAAGGACTGAACCCAGGAGTATTCTGCCTCCAAGCTACACCACTAGCCCTTTTTATGTTTTGCTTTGAAACAAGATCTCACTCGGTTGCTGAGAGTCTGTCTCACTACAATGCTGAGGCTACCCTAGAACCTGCCATCCTCCTATCTCAGCCTCCCAAGTACTGGGTTTCCAGGCATGTGCCACCATGCTTGGTTCACACAGTTACTTCCATAGGTATTAGATGTCATCTCCACCCAAAACTCCATGCAAGTCATGTGCCAAGCAGTCAACAAGCCTCTGTTCGCCTCCTTTCTTCAAGGGCGAGTAGCTCCAAATGCCCACAAGGCTCATTTCTATCTGATGTTTAAAACTTTTTCCTATGTCTAGTCCAAATTTGCTTCTCTATGCAGTCTTTATTTTTCTCTCCATTGAAGTTGTCACCAAATCTGACCAGAGAAACACTTAAGAGTCTTTCCATTATTTGAAGACAGCCAATCCAGTATTTGTTTCTTCAAACTAAACATCTATATCTCCAAATATTTAGCCTAGAAATAAAAAAAAATGTTTGGCTTTGCCACATGACTTTTTGGTGCATTCTTCCTAGTTTATCAAGAATCCATCCCCTGCCCCCCAAGGACCTTGCAATCTCAATATGTGTGTAGAACCTCAAGCTGAACACAATACTCAGGCAATTATGAGGGTGATATAGCATGTCCCCCGCTCTATACATTATATCTTCATTAAGGCCTCCTAGCAAAATTCTACTTACCCTTATTGATGTCTTCATAACCCTACAGACATATATTGAATGTGTAACCAGCTGAAATCCATAAGCCAATGTCTCCCAACTACCCTTGTGCTCTGTTTACTGAGTCTTGTACAAAGCTTGGCATGGCCCCTTTGAATTTCCTATTGCAGCCTTCCTTCTGTTTCTGGTGTAAAGGTTTACCTTCGGTCTTCATTCATTCACACGCTGTGCTATCTCTATTGTTGGCATATGTGATGGGTGTCATGAAAACCCATATCAAAAACAACAACAACAATAATAAAGTTGACCAGGGGAAAGCTTAGACCAGACACCCTAAGGCTCCTTACTAATAAGCCATTTTCTCTATACTTACATTGTCTCCAGCTCTCAGAGTTCAATAACTCAACCAGTTTTGAAATAGCCTGCCATAGAATGGGATCATCTTAATTTTCAGATTTTAAACATCTTCATCACTTTTCAATATCTACTACATTGTTAGGGTTTTTCTTAATTAAGATATTGGCCTATCTCTAGAGGTCCACTGTTGCTCTCTGGCCTCCTTCGTGATTTCTGAGAATAGATTAGCAACCTCGACTGAAAGCTTTTTCTCTATATCAATATTTTATAACTTACTTTACTTATTCACTTATTTAGAGGTACTAGGAATGGAACCCAGGGACATCCTACCTCCAATCTATACCCTACACCCCATCCCTATTTTTTTTTTGAAACAAGGTCTCACTAAGTTGCAGAGGGTCTTGATAAATTGCTGAAGCTGGTCAGGAACCTACAATCCTCTTGTCTCAGCCTCCCAAGTATTGGAATTCAAAGCGTATTCCACCACACCAGGCTCAATATCTCATTTTATTTTAAGAAAACGCTTTTAAAAGACTTGAAGACGTGCCCTTAACCCTAGATTGGTTCCATGATACCTTCAGAATCCTTAAGCTCACTCCAAAATGATGCTCTTCTTAACTTAAAAGTCAAAAGATAGCTGGGCGTGGTGGCACATGCTTGTAATCCCAGCATTTGGGAGGCTGAGACTGGAGGATCCGAGTTCGTGGCCAGCCTCAACTACCTAGTGAGGCACTCCACAACTTAGTGAGACTCTCTCAAACTAAAGAATAAAAAAAATAGGTCTGGGGGTATAGCTTGAAGGTAGAATGCCCCTGGGTTCAATCCCCAGTACTGAAAAAAAAAAAAAAAAGTCAAAAGATGTTGATACAGCAGTAGCGGGGAGAAATTATTTAAACTCAATTTAGCAACCCTTAAGAGAGGTGGTTAGGACACCTGGCCTCCTAGACCTCATGACAGTGGGACCAGATTAGGTGCATCCCCTTCCTTTACCCCCAGACCTATTTTATTCAAATTCAGTTCCCATGACATCACAACAGCCTTTGGTCTACAGTGGGTTTCTAACCTGAAACTCTGCTCTCTGCGATCCCAGAACAAACAGACCCTAGTTCTCTAATTGTGTTTCCCTTAAGTATGTGTTTAGCATCTCTAAAAAAGCATTGAAAATCTTTTTGTCTTCTTCACTTTTAAAAATATTTAAAAACAAGTCAGGCCCAGTGGCATATGCCTGTAATCCTTGTACTCAGGAGGCTGAAACAGAAAGATTGCAGGTTCAAGGTCAGCCTGGGCAATTTTGCAAGACTTTGTTTCAAAATAAAAACAGGGCTGGGGATGTAGCTCAGAGGTAGAATAGCCCTGGGCTCAGTCTCCGGTACCATACATATACACATACACATATATATATAATATTATAATTATTATTATGATACAGTAATATTATATTACTATATCATATCCTTACATGGTATTCTTCTTAAATAAAGGAGGATAGCTGGTCATCGTTTGTTTGTTTGTTTGTTTAATGGAACTTTTTCTTGTTGCAAGGACACAGTACTAAAATACCCATAATATGAGATAGGCACAACCCTTGCACTGTAAAAAAAAAAAAAAGTAATATTTACTTGTTTTCTCCCAAAAAAGGAAAAAGGCGCATATCGTATATATTAGAAAACACACTCATATTTACTCGTTCTGCATCTGCTTGCTTCAGATGCTGTTGGGATGCTCAGAGGTGCAAGAGGAAGTCTCTGATCTGCAGGCCTTTGATCTAGGAGGGTGATAATACAAGTATATGCGGAACTTGAGCGCCATGTAGAATTACGCAGGGACCTAAGAAGTGATTCAGACGGCCAGGAAAAGCCTCCTGGAGCAGGTGTCCTTGCGCCCTGTTAGGGTTGAGGGAGAATTTCAACAGAGACAGGAGAGGAGTTCTTCTTGAGCTATAGAATAAACCTGATTTTTAGGACAGAAGAAGAATAGAAAAAGAAAGGCCCTTCTATGCTCAAACAGAAGTAAGGAAATCGCCTAATGCTTCAGGCTGTGCAGCTGGCGGCCAGGGATCGCAGAGCCCCTCCTCCATGGCCCAGCAGCTCCAGCAACTGGCTCGGCCATTTCACATGGGAGTCCACAGGAAGAGCGAGTTTTCATGTATATTTTTTACATCCAAATTAAATTAACTCATGGAATTTTCCACCCTTAGGAATTAAAGTAGCAGCTCATGAAGTAATTCAGTTATGTCATTCATACCAAAACAGAAAATACTGGCGCAACTTGGCACCATTTAAAAGCCAAGATCAGGCCTTGGCTGTTGTTTTTTTTTTTTTTTTTTTTCAAATTCCGTGGCTGTTGTGTT